>JAUIZM010000094.1:0-287577 GCA_030848705.1 Heracleum sosnowskyi
TTTACACGCTTGTATCTAGCTATTAATTTGTCCACTATAATTAACTTGGGTCAGCTTAAACATTAAATTAAATCCCAACAAAGTTGAATTATCAAAACTTATTAATCTATTTATATTCTAAAGTCAAATAATTATCTTAATTTTAATCCACTTCTAATTCTAATTTCTAGCAAATTTTAATCTATTAACATTACAAAAAAAATCTGGGATATTACAGTACTGCTATTGCACAAGAACTAGTTTTTGCTTGCACCTAAACACAAGTTCTGCCACATTACTCAATATCATCTCCCATTTCCGCATTCTTTTTTAATGCCGGCAAAATCATTTATCAAGGAAAAACTACATTCTCTTACCGGCTTTATATAGTCATCCATGACTTTGTTCCTTTGGGTGTTTGACCTGTTCGTTCTGCAGGTTGAAAATTCTACAAAGTGATCTTTCCGTTTAAAGGTTAAACTCATACTAGAATATGACTTTCAGTAAAATGTGAATATAACAACCTACAATAAATTTATACGTACATGTCACTAAAAAAATTTGTTACTTTAGTTTAGTCTTGGTCGGTTCTCCATAATGTTCTTATATGGATCCCAGAAAATGGAATACAAAATAAATACTGTAGAATATATAAGAACACACATGTGAGAATATAGAATGCATAACATACAAGAACACATGTTTGTGAAAATTTATTATCTACTACGATAAGTAACATACTTACCAGTTAGTAAAATCATTTATTAGATAGTTTACACATGAATAATTCAGCATAGTATTCTTTGTTGGATCCCAAATAACATGATACCAATAGAACACCTTAATGAATCTTAAAAATTTATGTAAGTAATCGACACAATTTAGGTCTGTATTAGGAAAACTTTCTCATAAAAAACAATAGATGAACATATATGTAAGTAATAGTCGATACCTTTTATGTTAACATCAAAGGAACCAATGGATGGTCTAGGGATGTTGCTAAACGCAATAAATTTTTACTTAACGCAGTAATCGGTAATTACTCTAATGTCCCTATCTACATTAAATGCCCATATATTCTATTACGTGAAATATATCTATCTCATTTAATACCATATCTACTTAAAATATATTTAATATTTCTATCTTATTTAATAGCATATTTACCTTAATATATTATTTCATATTTCTATCTTATTTAATAGAACATCTATCTTATTTAAATATCAAAATATTTTATTTAACATTTCTATTATATTTAATTGTATTATGTCAATATTAGTATTCTCTGTGCTAATTTTTTTTAATAATAGTAGTTACAACTTTTAATTGTTTAATCAAAAAATTTGAAAATTAAATACATATCTTAATTGGGTAACAACGAATTATTTTGCTAATATAATAATTTTTTAAATAATCATAATCAAATTACTTACAAGGAAATTAGATACGTAAATATGCTCTAAATTAGACATTATCATTTAACCACGTATCAATTTCCAATTCACAATTATCCACCATAGTTACCTGTAAACAATAAATAATGTTAATATAGTATAATACGAAATAATAATTCAAAAATGAAAATACTTGATAATAATATATACATACTAAAATAAAGTGGCTATAATTTCTTAGGAAGGCGACACGAATGAGTTTAGTGTTTAGTCGGGCTAATGATGCTTTCAAGTAATTGAATAAATTATAAAATTAATTTAAATAATTAATTATAAAATTTAAACCCAAATTTAAATAAAGTAATTAAAAAATTTACTTTTAAAAATTTTGCAATCTCCAATTATTTCATAAAATACAATATTTTAATATACACAATTTACTAAAAGTCTAAAACAAAAATCTTAATTTTCTTTAATATTTTACATTTCTTTTTCACTAATAACAAATCTAAACTAGTAAATAAAATATAGCAAATATTTTGTTAGATGCATTAGAAAGTAGTAGATTGAATAAATTTTTTTATTAAATGCGTGTATATAATGTATTAACCACAACAAATCTTACACAATCTTACATGAAAATAATTTACCAATATTTTTTGTAAAGTATAATGTAACATAATATGTAACAGATATAACTACAACTCAACAAAGGAACAAGACAGACTATAATATTAACAGAAGCACATGAATCCAAAAGAATAGAAGAAAAGGTAAACTCAAAAAATCAAAATATGGTATGTATTCTTGAAATCTGTAAACAGGTCACAGAAAGAAGTTCATTAATATGTTCAAGCCTCAGTGACAAATAAAGAAACAAGACTTTCAAGACTACGAAAGTATTTGAATGATAAAGAGTTAATACCATAGGATTTCAGTGTTTTTAATGAAGCAACCAGAAAGACAAAGGACTTATCAACAGTATTGTATTGAAGAAGTAGAGGTATTGATCAAGTGTTAGTCATCTGTGAACCAGACCAGTTGCACTAGTTGTCAGCACTAAAAGATCAAGATGTTTATCGTCTCAGAAGAAACTGATTTTAAGTCAGACCTAAAACATCCTGGAAGTGAAAAGAATATTAAAAGATATGTTTAGGTTTAATTGGAAGTACAATATGCTTGCTGCAAAAAGAGAGAATCTTCAAGGATCAAAATGCAATTAAAGACATTCGATAGTTTTCATTTATGAAAAACTACCGAAAGAGATGAAGGATGTTAAATAAAAACCATCGAATTTCTTTTAAAAGAAACAAGATTTCTCTTCGATAGATTTTGTTAGGCCGAATACACAATATAATCAAGTATGTATGAGAATAACGATAATTAAAAACACTGTTTATGAATCAATAAAACTGTAATCGTATTAACAGCTTCTCTCTTTATGATGTTAATGAATCACAAAGAGCTTCTAGGTTACACAAATAATATCTCAATGATCGCATCCCATCTAGGGATAACCTATCTGTGTTTATATAGTACACAGCTACATACAATCCTTCTCTAATTGATATTCCTACAAGTTAGCTATACAATTCATATCAATTAAGGATTGCTTCTTATCTTCTATCCTGTTTCCTTAGCTGTATCAATATATTCTGCTTCTTTCCATCTTCAGAATGTATTGCTTCTAGAATCTTCAATTCTGCACCGACAGCTAATTCAACTATCACCTTGTCAGACTTTAAATAAACTCTGACCGGCTTCCTTTAAACTCTTCACCCTATCAGAGTTTAACTAAACTCTGATCGGCTTCTGATAAACTCTTGTCAGTACCTGTTGCTTAAACACTGATAAACAAACATTAGCAATTATATCTAACAATCTCCCCCAACTTGTTCATAATAAAATGTACAAGTTAAACATATAATTGATGATGTCAAAACCTTTTAACAAATGCAGTGTTTAACATATAACAGAGTTTAATTTAAAAACAGAGTTTAAATTTAACTTAGAATAGAAAATATTAAAAACTTACAGTCAGACTTTATTTGATTTCTTGAATATCAGGCACTGTCCTGAGATAATCAATTATAAGTCTTCTTTCAGCCTTTTCCAGCTCTTCAACCATGATTTCTTTCAGTTCCTTGAGTTCTGGATCAGATTCACCAGTCTGATAAATAGCAGCTCTCAGAGAATAGATGGAATTCTTCCTCATCTCATTCCCTAGCCTAATAAAATGTGCTTTATCAGATTCTTGATTGAATTCTAAGACTTTAACTCCCAGATCAGTCCTTAGTCTTGTACTGTTTCTCTTCATTTCTATAACATTTCCATAAGCATCTCTATACTTAGGAATGTATACCTTTGAAATTCCTCCTCCAAGCATCACCTTAGATCTTTGCATCTTTTGTCTGATAAATGTAGCAGCATTTTGAGTGTTTCTGTTTTTGACTTTTAACAAGTACAGAACATACTCCAATTCTTGATAAGATTTGAGATCTATATCAGACTCTGCAACTCTGTAAACTCTTCCATCATTCATAAAATACAACAGAAAATCTTTCTTCAAACCCTTGTGAAATATCAACTGAACAGAGTCTAACATATCAAGATTCTCTTGAGTAATAGTGCCAGATACTGCCAATGATGATTGATCTCCAGATCTGTTGTTTATTCTCTTCTCCCTATGTGAACCTAAACCAGCTTTATCAAAAGTTTCTTTTCCAAGTACAGTCCTGGTTTGAGAAAAATCCACAGGTTGAAGTGTCAGAGCTTCAGATAGTACAGGTCTTCTAAAAATACCTTGGAGTTGTGGAGCTAGCTGAGTTTGCACAGCTTGAGCCTTGTCAGAGGCTGGCTTAACTTCAATAGTATCATCAACTTGAGCAGCGTCAGAGGTTGATTTTGGTAATCTTGTTTCAACTTGAGCAATGTCAGAGGTTGAATAATCTTTCTCCTTCAGGTTAGGCTCTTCAATCATTTTGCCTTTACCCTTATCAGAGTTTCTAATCATAGGCCTCCTGGTGTATTGTATACTCTGTTGAGTATTTTCTTTAATAATAATTCCAGTTTCTTTCTTTCTAGGAGCCTTGATTTCTTTCTTTTTGTATATCCCAGCTTCAAGATTCTTCCTGTGTTCTTCAGCAAGCATTTGCTCTTCAGCTTGGATATCTTCAATTGTAACATCTTTTCCATGTTCTGCTATAAATAATTTAGCAGCAACTTCTTCATCAGTGCTAGGCTTATCAGTGTTTATCAAACTTTTGAGCCTTGAACCACTGGCAGAAATTACTTTTTCCTTACCAGAGTTTGATCTTCTCTCAGAGTTTGATCTTGATCTTGGTCTTAAGCCTAAACTCTTTTCAGATTCACCTCCCTTGCTTCCACCATCATTACCATCATCCCTCCGTCTCAGAGCTTGAGTGTCTTTGCATTTGTCACTTGGTACACTCTCCCCCTTTTTGACATCATCAGAAAGTAGTACTGATGTCAGCAACTCCAGAGCATTAGAAATTGAAGTTAGTTGAGCAGACATAGCAGTCTGATTCTCCTCAACTTTCGACAATCTAGAATTGAAAGTCTTTTGCTCTTTACACAAAGAGATGTATAGAGATTTGTCCTTCTGCTGTGTAAGCTCTCTTGTAGCTATATCATTCCTTAACCCTTCAATCATCTTATCAGAAGCATCAAAACGATTGTTTAATGATTTGATTTGAACAACAGTTGCTTTGAAATGACTGAGAAGTTCAGGATTTGAAATCTCTTTAACAGAGTTAGCAGTTAAATCAGCAGCCCTTTGTGAAGTGAAAATACAATCTGCTGCTGTCCAGTTGTTAAAGTACATCTCTTGAAAATGTTCTTCAGTAGCCCTATTGAACTCTCTTTCTTCATCAGAGTTGGCTTGAACGTCAGATATGTGTGTAGGTGAATGAGCAGGACTAGCATTAACATTGTCATCCTCTCTTGCAATCTCTTCAGGAACATGTTCAGCAGTGATTTCATGTTCTAACTGTGCAGCTTCATCATTGACTTTCTCTGCAACAGTTTCAGGAATATCAGAGTTTGCTTTAGCAATTACCTCTGCTTCTCGCTGAACAATCTCAACAACTGATTGTTGTAGAGCTTCAAGAACAAGAGCATCTTCAGAGTTTGCAACAAACTCTGCTGCTACAGGAACATTCTCTGTTGCATCAGCAGATTCAGCAACAGCTTCTGTAGGATGATCAATTCTAATCTGATCAACTTCCTCACCTTTCTCAAAATCAAGAGAAATGATTTCTGTGTGATGGTGCGGTGAGAGCAGTGCCAATATCAGAGTTTGACAAGAAACTCTGAATCAAATGAAACGCCTTCGGTGCGTTCTCATTTGCTACAGGAGCGGAGTAGTTATTTGGGACAAATTCTAATTCAGAAGCAATAAACGCTGTAGTTGCCATTTTTAAGATTTGAAAACAAAAAGTACTGGGCTTTGAAAGTGTTTGAGTGTTTGTGTGTGAGTAAAATGTTATGAGAAGATGAAATGCGTAAAAGATTGAATCGTGTGTATGTAGTGTATTAAATGATAACTGTAAAGATTAGAAGTATGTTAGTGGGACAGATGTCAAACGTGAATACGCTGACAGCTGTATCTAACAACTTCCTATACACACGTGCAAACGTGGAGACACCTGTCATCACATATAACACTCAAAATATTCGCTTAAAAGAAAAAAAATCAATAATAATAAAATTATCAATTTAAATAATAAAGAACAAAGAACTCAACAGTCAAAATAATAATGACTGTCTCGAAACTCCGCACCTTAGTATCCCAAGCGCTTCGAAAACCTTTCAATCTCCAAGAAAAACCTTTCAGATACCCTGTTTGAATGCTTTAAATACCAAAGCAATGTAACAACAGGCTTCATATCTTAAACTTACTATACACCAAAATGGCTGGAACTTTCGAATTCCTGGATGTGGAAGAGTTTTTGAACATGAACTGGCAGCAACAAGAAAACTATCTTATCGATGAGTTTCTTGTTCTCTCATTCTTGAATGATGAAGGCCTTATCGTAGATGATGAAATAGCCGAAGGGCCTTTCTCCAACCCTCATGTATACATCTTCCGTCCAGGACCATATGATGCACCAATCCTCGCAGATGAAGATGCCATGGAGATCTGCTTCATGCTTTTTCAACTGAGTTTCTTGTCGGGTTCAAAAGAAAACCTCTTCTTAGAATCCTGCAAGCTGCAAAGCAGAAAGAGATCCCGAGAAGATGATGATGATGATTCATCATTAGGAGGATTTCAAGCTATCCCAAATGGTATAATGACCAGATGAGCAACTGGGTAGCTATCATCAGAAGTAGTAGAGCACAATAGCTTCTGGCTCTAGCTCTTCTGCTTCGATGTTGGATAGCATTCAAGTACTTGTCCTGGTTAAATAGATTTTCTCTTTTGTAACCATAGTGATTAGTATGTACCAGAAAGATTAGCTAAGCATGAGTATGTAATTGACTGAATGTAACAGAGTTTGAATCAATTAATGAAAAAGACTCATTTTATTGCTTTACTTTCAGTATTATCAATTTTACCTAGTAATTGGAAAGACAAAAAAAACTTTAACCAATTAACTAACATACTCAGCAGCAATACAAATCACAAACAGGACTTAATAAACATACTCAATAGCATTGGTCAATCACTATCAAACAAACTCTATCTTTTCTCTGTTCAATCACACTTTTTCGAAAAACAAATGACTAAACCCAAAATCATAAACTGTCTGAAACAAGGAAATTATTTTAACCATCAGAGATTAAAATAAAGTAACCTCGGCGTATTTCACACAAAACATCAGTGTTTACCATTTGTCCTTCTTTGTCAATAAACTCTTTTCTCAATCTGTACAGTTGTGAAAATATGTGTGTGTAGTAGCAGAGTTTACCGAAATCAGTATTTAGACCATCTCAAAGTGCATAAAATCCACAATCTAAAGTAGTAAAAACTGGTTGCCTAAACTCTCATGTATAACATAAAATCTGATTTTATATCTAAACTCTGTATTACTGATATCCTTTCATTTGGATATGTCTTTTATTTTTCACCCCCTTAATTTATCTATTTTTTTTATTATTTTTTTTTTTTTTTTTTTTTTTTATATTTTTTTTATTTTTTTTTATTCTTCCAGTAATCAGTGGTTGGCACTAGTCACCAAAAATCAAAGATTTTAGCCCTTATTTCATACAATAAGTTCCTGGATCATCCTAGGCACAACATGATCTCAAAGGAATTTGTGCTCTGTTTGGCATCTTTTGAATTTGAGGGTGAATTATTTGAAATTAATAATCAGAGTTTAGACTTTTCATCAGTAAATATAATTAACTTATGAGAGAAAATGCAGACAGCTAATACAGACTCAGTGTATAGGATCAATAAACTAAGAGATGCTATAAATATTGAGACAGTATCATGCTGTGGTAGCTTACTGCACATTCTTGAGATCAGAGTCTATACAACTCTTAAGGATTCACAGTTACTTACTGAGAATTATGCTTCATACAAATTTCTTCATTGGTCCATATGTTTCAGACAAAATTACAATCAGAGTATAGCATTTAAACTGTAATTATCAGAGTATGACCAACAGAGTTTATCTTCAGAGTATGCTTTCAGAGTATGACTAACACTTCACAGAGTTTATCATCAGAGTTTAACATGCTGGTTCACATAACAGTTAACACATGCAAGGAATCATGAGCAACAAGAATTAAACATGTATAAATTTTGAGTCTGACCCGTATCTCTAGTCAGAACCAGAGATCATTCCAAGTTCATTTACCAATCTTGTAAAAGTAGCTTCACTCAAAGGTTTGGTGAAGATATCTGCAAGTTGTTGGTCTGTAGACACAAAATGAAGCTCAATATTCCCTTCTTCCACATGTTCTCTGATAAAATGATATCTTATGCTGATATGCTTGGTCATGGAATGCTGTACTGGATTTCCTGTCATAGCAATAGCACTTTGGTTATCACAGAAAATAGGAATTTTAGAGTACCTTAACCCATAATCCAGCAATTGATTCTTCATCCATAAAATCTGTGCACAACAGCTACCAGCTGCTATATACTCTGCTTCAGCTGTGGATGTGGAAATCGACTTCTGTTTCTTGCTATACCAAGAAACTAATCTGTCACCTAAAAATTGACAGCTTCCACTTGTACTTTTTCTGTCTATCTTACAGCCTGCAAAATCTGCATCAGAGTAACCAATCAACTTAAACTCTGATTCTCTAGGATACCACAAACCCAAGGTTATGGTGCCTTTGAGATATTTGAAAATCCTTTTTACAGCTGTTAGATGAGGCTCTCTAGGATCTGCTTGAAATCTTGCACAAAGACATGTTGCATACATGATATCAGGTCTACTTGCTGTAAGATACAGTAAAGACCCTATCATTCCTCTGTAGTTAGTCATATCTACTGAGGCTCCTGTGTCTTTGTCAAGCTTCGTTGCTGTAGCCATGGGAGTTGTTGCAGATGAACTATCAAGCATACCAAATTTCTTGAGAAGATTTCTGGTATATTTTGCTTGATTGATAAAAATCCCATCATCTGTTTGCTTGACCTGTAAGCCTAGAAAATAACTAAGCTCTCCCATCATGCTCATTTGATACCTGGATTGCATAAGCTTTGCAAACTTCTTACAAAGTTTGTCATTAGTAGATCCAAAAATAATATCATCTACATAAATTTGAACTAAAAGCAAATCATCACCAGAATTGAAATAAAACAAGGTTTTATCGATTGTACCTCTTGTGAACCCACTTTCTAAAAGAAATTGAGCAAGAGTTTCATACCATGCTCTTGGTGCTTGCTTTAGTCCATATAATGCCTTATCAAGCCTGTAGACATAATCTGGATGCTTGGAATCTACAAATCCTGGTGGTTGTTCAACAAATACCTCTTCTTCAAGCTTCCCATTGAGAAAAGCACTTTTCACATCCATCTGAAAGACTTTAAACTTCTTGTGTGCAGCATAGGCCAGAAAAATCCTTATAGCCTCCAGTCTTGCAACTGGAGCAAAGGTTTCATCATAGTCAATTCCTTCCTGTTGTGAATAACCTTTTGCCACAAGTCTAGCCTTATTCCTTGTAATCACACCATCACTGTCAGTCTTGTTTCTGAAAACCCACTTTGTACCTACAATTGATCTGTTCTTTGGTCTAGGTACAAGTGTCCAGACTTCATTTCTTTCAAATTCATTTAACTCTTCTTGCATTGCTGTAATCCAATTAGCATCTTGAAGAGCTTCCTCCACTTTCTTTGGTTCAGTTTGAGACAAGAAAGCATGATACAGACACTCATTATTTGTTGCACTTCTGGTTCTTACACCAGCATCAGGATCTCCAATTATGAGATCAGGTGTGTGTGCCTGTGTCCACTTTCTTGCTGATGGTAAGTGGTTTCTTGCATCATTGTTGGATCCTCCCCCTTGATCCATGCTCTCCTGATTCATATGTTGACTTTCTACATTCTCTGAGGCTCCCCCTGAATTTGATGACTCAGAGTTTGAATTGTCAGAGTTTGAATCAGTTTCCTCAACTGACTCACTTGCTGTGTCATGTTGAGCTTCTTCACGCTCCCCCTCAACTGGTTTTCTATTTTGTTCAATTTGAGAATTATCAGTTTCTCCAGTATTTACCAGTAGAGGTTCAGAGTATGCTTCGTCAGAGTTTGTCAACCCTGTTTCATCAGAGTTTATATCATCAGAGAGTAGATCTTCATTTTCAAAACGTAGTTGATCATATCCATCCTTGTCTTCAAGTCCAATTATTTTCTTGTCATCAAATGACACATGTATGGATTCCATGATCACTTTAGTTCTTAGATTGTAAACTCTGAATGCTTTTGTTGACAGTGGATAGCCAACAAAAATTCCTTCATCAGCTTTTAACTCGAACTTTGTCAACTGTTCAGGATGAGTCTTCAACACAAAGCATTTGCATCCAAATATATGAAAATATTTCAAATTTGGCTTCTTATTTTTCACCATCTCATATGGTGTTTTCCCATGCTTGTTGATCAGTGTAGCATTTTGAGTAAAACAAGCAGTTTGAACAGCTTCTGCCCAGAAATAAGTTGGTAATTTTGCTTCTTCAAGCATAGTTCTGGCTGCTTCAATTAAAGTTCTGTTCTTTCTTTCAACTACACCATTTTGCTGTGGAGTGCCAGGTGCAGAAAATTCTTGTTTCACCCCTCTTTCCTTGCAGAAAGCTTCCAGGAATGAATTTCTGAATTCAGTTCCATTATCACTCCTTATTATTTTAACTTTGTGCTGTGATCCTTTGTCTAGTAGATTTACATGATCCATTAGAATTTGAGCAGTTTCATCCTTCTTTGACAAGAAATACACCCATGTATATCTAGTATATTCATCAACAATTACTAGAGCATATTTCTTTCTGCCCATTGACATTATATTCACTGGTCCAAAAAGATCAACATGTAGAAGATGATAAGGTTCCACCACTGAAGATTCAGACTTGCTTTTGAAAGATGACTTCCTTTGTTTGGCCTTTTGACAGGAATCACATAGGCCATTTAGACTGAGTGTTGATTTTGGGAGTCCTCTTACAAGATCCTTTCTTATCAGCTCATTAATGTTGTTCAAATTGAGATGAGAGAGCTTTTTATGCCAATTCCAACTCTCTTCATTTGACATTCTTGCAGTCAGACACACTGTTTTTCCATCAGAGTTTGTTACCAAACTTGCTTCATAAATATTGTTGCGCCTGTGTCCAACTAGAACAACTTTTCCAGTAGATTTACTGATAACTTCACAGTATTCACTATGAAAATCTACATGGTTTCCTCTGTCACAGATTTGACTCACAGATAACAGATTGTGCTTGAGTCCTGAGACTAGAGCTACATTTGTGATGATGACACCTCCAAGATTAATGTTGCCATATCCCAGAGTATGTCCTACGTTGCCATCTCCATAGGAAACTTTTGGGCCATCCTTCTCCACAAAGTCTGATAGCAGGGCTTTATTTCCAGTCATATGTCCTGAGCATCCACTGTCCAAGATAAGTGTGCTCTTTATTATACCCTGCAATCACAAACAAACACTAAGTGTTAGTTTTAAGGATCCAGACTTGCTTGGACCCTTTGCCTTTCTTAACAGTGTTAGCTTTTGCAGCGGAATCAACTTTCTCAGAGTTTAAACTAACATTGTCAGATTTTACACTAGCAGAGTTTGCTCTAACCCATTTCAAGTTGGGTTTTAGCTCATAGTAATTATGATAAATTGCATGATAACTCTTACATGTGTAAATAGAATGCCAAGTGCTCCCACAATGTTTGCATAAAGTCTGTGGTTTTACTCTAACATAATCATTCTTTACTTCTGAAGTAGAAGGTAAAGAATTAATATGCTTGTTCTTAGTGCAAAATCTAGCAAGATGATTAGAACTACCACAACTGTAACATGTTTTCCTTAAAGCACCAGCATTAGGCAAATAATTATTTCTATTGTTTATGCCTATTTTTCCATTCCTATTTCTCTTGGACCCTTTAGGTTTCATGGCAGACTTAACCTCTTTGAGCTTATGCTTAAACTGTTTTCCTGTCATTAAACCAACATTAACCTGTTTCTCACAGATTCTTATTGGTTCTTTTACAGCTTCTATCTCAACAGGCTTCTCTGTTTTAGATTCAGTATCTACTTGTTCAACACAAGTTTCAACTGGCTCCATAACAGTTTCTTTCACAACTGCAGATTTTAACTTTCCAGATTCAGGAACAAATGTTACAGGAGTTGAATATGAACTTGTGAAAGCTCTAAACTTAATTTTATCTTGAAACCTAAGTTCATCTTCCTCACTGTATCCTAAACCTACAGCATCTGTTTGAAAAACTTGATGTGTATCTCTGCCAGAATTAGTCCAAGTTTTAATTATTTTTCTTTCCTTCTCTAAATCAGATTCTAGTTGCCTATACCTTTTAAGCAACTCCTGTTCCACATAAACAGCATCATCTCTTTCTTTTTGAGTCTGCTTCATATTCTCAAGTTCTCTTTCAAGAAACTTGTTTCTTTCTTTAAGACTAAGATTCTCAGATTTAATCCTTTCATTCTCTAAAGTCTGATCCCTATAACTAACATGTATGTTCTTAAGATAAATTCTTAATTCAGAAATATTATCAGTATCATACGCATAAGTAGTTAGGGGTACCTTATTTTCTGATGATTCAGTCTCATCTTTGACAGTTGCCATAAGAGCATAATTTTCTCCATCATCAGAATCTGAAGTATCTGCCCAGTCTTTGCCTTTAGAGACGAGTGCTTTTCCAGTTTTTCCTTTCTTGCACTCTGGAGCATAGTGACCCATCTCTTTGCACTTGTAGCACTGGATCTCAGATTTGTCCTTCTTACCAGACTTGGTATCCCTTCCATCAGACTTTCTGAAATTCTTCTTCTCAGAATTTGAATCTCTCCTTGAGAATCTTTTACCCTTCTTGAAGTTCTTGAATCCCATCTTCTTGAAGGTCTTCACCATCAATGCCGCCATTTGCATCAACTGTTCTTCATCATCCTCAGAGTCAGAAGCTTCATCAGAGTTTGAGTCATCATCAGAGTTTGATGACTCACTTTCAGATTTAATGACTAAAGCCTTTCCCTTGGCTTTCTTCTTTGATGATTCCTTCTTTTCAATGGGCTTCTCCTCAACTTTGAGAGCAACAGATTTTGTCTTCTTGCTTGATCTTCTGTTTCTTTGATCTATCTCAAGTTCGTGAGTCTTTAACAAGCCATAAATCTCATCAAGATCTGTATCATCAAGATCATAATTATCTCTGATTGAGGTCGTCTTCAGATCCCATTTTTCAGGTAGAGATAAGAGAAACTTGAGATTTGACTCTTCAAGATTATATTCTTTGTCAACCAGAGACAGATCATTCAGTAATTTACAAAACCTGTCATAAGTCTCAGTCAAGGTTTCATTAGATCTTGAATCAAAGTGCTCATACTCCTGTGTGAGTATTGTCTTCCTGTTCTTCTTTATAGCAGTGGTTCCTTGACACCTTACTTCCAAAGCATCCCAGATTTCCTTTGCCGTTTTGCAGCCAATTACTCTGTTAGACATAACATTATCTAAAGCACTGTGGAGTAGATGTCTAACCTTTGCATCCTTTGCAATTGATGAGATGTCTTCAGGAGTATAATCTTTCTTTTCCTTTGGAATCAGTGTCTGTTCTTTATCACCAACAGCAGGAGATAATTTAGTTGGCTTATGAGGACCATTATTGATTCTGTCAAGATATTCTGGATCTGTAGCCTCCAGAAACATGGTCATCTTCACCTTCCATATTGGATACTCTATTGGCCTGAGAATTGGAACCCTGATAGTTTCATATCGACTCACAGAATTTGGCTTAACCTGTTCAGCCGCAGGAGGAACTTGATTTTGATTTTCTTCAGACATGATTATTACTGTGTTTTAATCGTAAAACTGTATATATTAAACAGCCTTGGCTCTGATACCAATTGTTAGGCCGAATACACAATATAATCAAGTATGTATGAGAATAACGATAATTAAAAACACTGTTTATGAATCAATAAAACTGTAATCGTATTAACAGCTTCTCTCTTTATGATGTTAATGAATCACAAAGAGCTTCTAGGTTACACAAATAATATCTCAATGATCGCATCCCATCTAGGGATAACCTATCTGTGTTTATATAGTACACAGCTACATACAATCCTTCTCTAATTGATATTCCTACAAGTTAGCTATACAATTCATATCAATTAAGGATTGCTTCTTATCTTCTATCCTGTTTCCTTAGCTGTATCAATATATTCTGCTTCTTTCCATCTTCAGAATGTATTGCTTCTAGAATCTTCAATTCTGCACCGACAGCTAATTCAACTATCACCTTGTCAGACTTTAAATAAACTCTGACCGGCTTCCTTTAAACTCTTCACCCTATCAGAGTTTAACTAAACTCTGATCGGCTTCTGATAAACTCTTGTCAGTACCTGTTGCTTAAACACTGATAAACAAACATTAGCAATTATATCTAACAGATTTTATTAAAATCAATTAAAATCTATCGAAGGTAAAAGAAAATCTTATTTTCGATAGTTTTTAATTCAAGGAGCAGGTGAAAAGTATTTCTCTTGTCAAGTTGATCAAGGAAATGGACGGCTAGGATTCATCTTTGGCCTTCGATAGTTTTCCTACAGACTACTGATACGTGGATTTTATATCTACTTGGAACGCTTCCTATTGGCTTAAATTGATTGATTGCACTCAAGTATTTGGTGTGTTTAATGTGTTTTTAGCTAGAATGTGCAAAGCTACAGATGGAGGCAGAAATGTGAGGATTCATGTATATATGGTGGATATGTGCTCTAGAAGAGAAGTCCATGCAGTAAGGGAGTTGGAAGCGCAAGGAAACGAAAAGAAAATAGTTTGCAGAATCCATGAACAGTAGCACTGTTCATAGTGCGCCCACACTGTTCATAGCGCGCCCGCGCCTCTATGGAGCGCGCCCGCGCTTGTCAAATGCTGAAGGAGCGCGCCCACGCCTCTCAGGAGCGCGCCCGCGCTATGACGAAAGCTGAAGATGCTGATTTCAATTATGTTTTGGAAACCAGCAGAGACCAGTCAACCGTGAGGCTATATAAACACTTGGGGACGATTTTAGGGCATGATATATATCCATATACCTACATATTAATCTATCCACCAGCAAGGAGAAAAAGAAGACGGCTGATTACGAAGATCTAGTTTCATCTTATCTTTATATTCTTCTAATTAGGCGATACTTTGGATTCTCGTTGGAGTTGTTTTTCTTAAACCTTATTACTAGTACTCTCTTTATTAGTATTCCAGACATATTTATTATCATGTTTTCATCAGAACCCACGATGATGAACGGTTCGATTATGAACTAATCGTTATCGTGGGATTCTAACGGATTTATCTATGGATTTTAGTAGTTAATTGTTTTAAAGATTTGTGTGTGATGAATTATTGATAACCTAGTTTGGTTGTGCTTATTCTTCTTGGATGCGTAGCTAACATCTAAGTTGTTTGTTAATCTCTATTGATTGCGAAAGTGGATATAGAGGTTTAGAACTTGCCATGCTAGCATAGGTTTATGTATGTTTGTCATGCATGATTCGTAGGTGATTTTAACCATCTTACCTGCCTAATGTAATATGAATGGATAACTTGCTCGTTAAACCGTTATGTTTTCAAATCTTATAGACATATAGGGTCTAAGCATAATTGGTGTCTGCTCAACTTCTATCTCTTTTGTGGATGTTTGAGTGGTTTGGTATACGTATACTGAAAGGTAGCGTGTACTGATTTCGTGTTGTCCGATTAGTTGTCACTACCGTCACATACATTGATTAAAGACATAAACTCTGAATGAAGTATTTAATGAAGTTAGGATCCCATGCCTTATTCTCATAAGTAATTCGACAGTAATTTCCTTAGTTAATCTTAGTTTTAGTAATTTGTTTAGTTAAATTAGTTAATCACAACTCAACTTTGATACTTGTCTTAGCATTGAACAATAGACATACATTGTTGCATAAGTGCATAACTGTAGTAAACCAGTCTATGTGGGAACGAACTCTACTTATTCATATATTACTTGTGACTGCGTACGCTTGCGTGATTTTGTGCGAACAAGTTTTTGGCGCCGCTGCCGGGGACTCAGTGTTATATATATAGTCTATGTGCTTGTCATCAGTGGTCGTTAAAGTTCACTGACTCGGATTTTTCTCTCATCAATTTTACTTTGTTTGGTGTGTTTCAGATATTTAGTGAGCGTGTATGCGAACACATTCTCAATCTCGGAAAGAAGAACTTGAATTGAATCTAGTTATGGGAGAACCAATAGCAGAAACGAAGGCTTTGAAGGACTATTCTCAGCCAAAGATCAATGACATTCAATCTAGCATTGCCAGGCCAGCCATTGCAGCTAATACCTTTGAAATCAAGCCTGGCACGATTCAGATGGTGCAGAATTCAGTTCAGTTTGGGGGGTGCTCCAACGGAAGATCCTAATATGCATATTAGGGATTTCATCGAGATTTGCGACACCTTCAAGTTCAACGGAGTGTCAGAAGATGCTGTGAAACTGAGACTTTTCCCATTTTCTCTGAGGGATAAAGCTAAGGGCTGGTTGCATTCTCTACCAGCAGGTTCTATTGCTACATGGGAGGATCTTGCTCAGAAATTTCTCACTAAATTCTTCCCTATGGCTAAAACAGCTTCAATCAGGAATGCTCTTACTCAGTTTGCACAGCATTCAGGGGAGACGTTATGTGAAGCTTTGGAGCGTTACAAGGAGATGCTTAGGAAGTGTCCTCATCATGGAATGCCTGATTGGATGGTGATCAATTGTTTCTATAATGGTCTGGGAGGTCAATCACGACTAATGCTTGATGCGGCATCAGGAGGAGCTCTTTGGGCTAAAAGCTATGAGGAAGCTTATGATCTAATTGAGATGATGGCTGCTAATGAATACCAGAATCCAACTCAGAGGTTATCACAGAGTAAAGTGGCAGGAATTCTGGAAGTGGATACAGCTACGGCAATAGCAGCTCAGTTAAAGGCTCTGACTATGAAAGTGGATTCTCTGACTAACTATGGAGTTCAGCAGGTGGCTACTGTTTGTGAGCTATGTGCAGGTGCACATGACACGACTCAATGTGCCTTATCTAATGAATCAGCGCAGTTTGTGAGCAATTTCCAGAGACCACAGCATCCAGTGCCTAACACCTATCATCCTAATAACAGGAACCATCCTAACTTCAGCTGGAGTAACAATCAGGGTGGTATGCAACAACCACAACAACCGTATCAGCAGTTTCAAGGTCAGCAATATGAAGCTAAGCCATTTAATTCTTCTGGTTTTTAGCAGCAGTATGCTCCAAGGCAACCGTATCAACCACCAGGTTTTCAACAACCATCTCAAGGCAATGTTGGTCAGTCGTCTAATGAAAAATCTCAATTGGAGGAATTGAGGCTAATGTGCAAGAGCCAACCTGTTTCCATCAAGACTCTGGAGAATCAGATCGGTCAAATTCCTAATGCGTTGTTGAATAGACCACAAGGAACTCTTCCTAGTGATACGGAAGCTAATTGATAAGTGGATTTTTAATCCACTTGCAACGCTTCATATCGGCTTAAATTGATGACTTGAACTCAAGTATGTGGTGTGTTTAATGTGTTTTCATTAAGTTTTGCAGAACCAAGAGTTGGAGGTTAATTTGATTAAAATTCGGATTTTCCGGGTAGGTTGCGCAGTCTTCACTGTTTTGGCCATATCTGGAGTTCTACAAGTCCGATTCTGACGATCTTACAGCTCACGCGAAGAGGACAACATTTTTTATAATTCTAGGAAGAAGGTTCTGCGCGGGCGCCCAGGAATTGTACTGGAATTCTGCGCGGCCGCCCAGGAAGTCAGAATCGCCAGAAATTGCCAGAATTCGATTTTAATAAGGAAATTTTCACAAATTCGACTTCTAATCATTATGGTAATTGCTTGGGGCGGCCAGAAACTTCCAGAATCAGTTGTAAACATGGAATATGCAATTCTTATTGCATTCAAAGATGGAAATTGCCGTAATTCTATTCTAACTCAAAAACGGCAATTGCTTGGAAGAGGGACAACTTGGAGCTATAAATACACACCTTGGGGGGACATAATCAACACATCACAATACATCACAACACACCAGAGATCAGATTCAATATTGGAGCACAAGATCGAGGAGCCAAGAACAAAGAACGTGACTACGAGGAGATCTAGACATATTTTTTTCTTGTATTCTTCAATTTTGGTGCAACTTTTGGATGCTTCCGGATTTGTCCTCTAAACCTTTAACTCTTATTCATATTTACATCATTGATTTCTTGTTTTTCATCATGCTTTCATCAGAACCCACGATGATGAACGGTTCTATTATGAACTAATCATTGTCGTGGGATTCTAACGGATTTATTTATGGATTTTAGTAGTTAATTGTTTTAAAGATGTGTGTGTGATGGCTAATTGATATCCTAGTTTGGTTGTGCTTATTCTTCTTGGATGCGTAGCTAACATCTAAGATTGTTTGTTAATCTCTATTGAATGCGAAAGTGGATATAGAGGTTTGGAACTTGCCATGCTAGCATAGGTTTATGTATATTTGTCATGCATGATTCGTAGGTGATTTTAACCATCTTACCTGCCCTATGTAATCTGAATGGATAACTTGCTCGTTAAACCGTTATGTTTTCAAATCTTATAGACATATAGGGTCTAAGCATAATTGGTGTCTGCTTAACTTCTATCTATTTTGTGAATGTTTAAGTGGTTTGGTATACGTATACTGAAAGGTAGCGTGTACTGATTTCGTGTTATCCGATTAGTTATCACAACCGTCACATGCATTGATTAAAGACAAAAGACTCTGAATGAAGTACTTAATGAAGTTAGGATCCCATGTTTTATTCTCATATACATAAATCGATTTTAATCCTCTTAGTTAGTTAATTCTTAGTTTAATAATTTGTTCTCTAGTTAATTTTAGATAATCAAACCCAAATTGTTAATTGTCTTAGCAGTGGATAAAAATCATACATTGTTGCATATGTACATTAATTGAATTGAACCCCTCATTAGATCTCTGTGGGAACGAACTTGACTTATTCGTATATTACTTGTGACCACGTGCGCTTGCGTGATTTTGTGCTAACAAGTTTTTGGCCCCGCTGCCGGGGACCATCGGTGTTTTATTTTAGTTTATGTGCTTGTCATCAGTGGTCGTTAGAGTTCACTGACTCGAATTGTAGTTGTTTGTTCTGTGTGTTTCAGGTACTTGAACGTGTATGCAAACACGTTCTCAAACTCAGAAAGCAGAACTTGAAGTGAATACAGTTATGGGAGAACCAGTAGCAGAACACAAGGCTTTGAAGGACTATTCTCAGCCTAAGATCAATGACATTCAGTCGAGCATTGTCAGGCCAGCTATTGCAGCTAATACCTTTGAAATCAAGCCTGGCACGATTCAGATGGTGCAGAATTCAGTGCAGTTTGGGGGTGCTCCAACGGAAGATCCTAATATGCATATTAGGGATTTCATTGAGATTTACGACACCTTCAAGACCAACGGAGTGTCGGAAGATGCCGTGAAGCTGAGACTTTTCCCATTTTCTCTGAGGGATAAGGCTAAGGGCTGGTTGCACTCTCTACCAGCAGGTTCTATTACTACATGGGAGGATCTTGCTCAGAAATTTCTCACTAAATTCTTCCTCATGGCTAAAACTGCTGCGATCAGGAATGCTCTTACTCAGTTTTCTCAGCATTCTAGAGAAACTTTATGTGAAGCTTGGGAGAGATACAAGGAGATGCTTAGGAGATGTCCACATCATGGATTGCCCGACTGGATGGTGATTAATTGTTTTTATAATGGTCTGGGAGCACAATCAAGACCAATGTTAGATGCAGCATCAGGTGGAGCTCTATGGGCTAAGAGCTACGAGGAAGCTTATGAGTTAATTGAGATGATGGCTGCGAATGAATATCAGAATCCTACTCAGAGATTATCACAAGGCAAAGTAGCAGGAGTTCTTGAAGTTGATGCAGCTACAGCTATAGCAGCCCAGTTGAAGGCTTTGACAATGAAGGTGGATTCTTTGACGAATTATGGAGTTCAGCAGGTGGCTAGTGTTTGTGAGCTTTGTGCGGGCGCACATGAGACGAATAATTGTGCCATATCTAGTGAGTCGGCGCAGTTTGTGAGCAACTTTCAGAGACCATCACAGCCAGTTCCAGCCACCTATCATCCCAATAGCCGGAATCATCCTAATTTCAGCTGGAGCGACAATCAACAATCTCAGCAGCCTTATCAGCCATTCCAAGGTCAGCAATTTGGAGCAAAGCCTTACAATCCTCAGAATTTTCAGCAGCAGCAAGGGCAGAATTTTCAGCCACAGTATGCTCCTAGGCAACAATTTCAGCCACCAGGATTTCCGCAACAACCTCATGCTAGTGCGGGGCAGTCTTCGAATGAAAAATCTGAATTGGATGAGTTGAGAATGATAGTTAAAAGCCAGGCGGCATCGCTCAAGACTTTGGAGAATCAGATGGGGCAGTTGGCAAGTGCCTTACTCAGCAGAGCTCAGGGAACTCTTCCTAGCGATACGGAGCCTAATCCAGGAAAGACAGTTGTCCAAGAACATGTGAAAGCAGTTACCTTGAGATCGGAAAAGGTCACGGGCAATCAAAAATCAGCAGTTGAAGAAGAGGAAGAAATTCAGCAGCATCAGGTGGAACCTTCTAAGGAAAAGCCAATTTTTGATTTGGCAGCTAAGAAGTTGGACGGTGAGGCTGAAAAGAACAAAAATTCTGCTGACAAGTCTACTTCGGAGCAGACTATTTACCCACCTCCTCCATACCCAAAGAGGCTCCAGAAGAAGACTACAGAGAGTAACCAGATCTATCCTCCTCCTCCATATCCAAAGAGGCTACAGAAGCAGAATCTTGACACAAAATTCGCCAAATTTCTCGAGGTTTTCAAGAAGTTACACATCAACATACCTTGTGCAGAAGCTCTTGAACAGATGCCGAGCTATGCTAAGTTCATGAAGGGTATTCTATCTCGGAAGTTGAAACTCGAGGATTTGGACACCGTTGCTTTGACAGAGGAGTGTAGTGCAGTTCTACAGCAGAAATTGCCACCGAAGCTTAAAGATCCGGGAAGTTTTACCATACCTTGCACTATTGGCAATCAACTTTTCAGCAAATGCTTATGTGATTTGGGAGCTAGCATTAATCTAATGCCAATGTCTGTTTTTAAGCAACTTGGGTTGCCTGAGCCGAAACCAGTTAATATGACCTTACAGTTGGCTGATCGGTCGATCACATATCCGAGGGGTATAGTGGAGGATGTCTTGGTAAAGGTGGATAAGCTGATTTTTCCTGCTGATTTTGTTATTCTTGACTTTGAGGAGGATAAGAAGATTCCTATCATCTTGGGAAGACCTTTTCTGGCTACTGGCCGAGCGTTGATCGATGTTCAGAAAGGAGAGCTCACAATGAGGGTGAGTAATCAAAAGGTCATCTTTAATGTGTTCAAGGCTATAAAATTTCCGATAGAGGAGGAAGAGTGTTTTAGCTTGAAGATGGTTGATACGGGTCAGAGAAAGGAGTTCGATCAGTTGTTGAGCAAAAATTCGGACATGCACAAGTTCGAGCATCACATCAGTGATTCCATTGACAATTCTTCCATTCGAGATCTTTCGAATGTCAAGCTTGGAAAACTTCCACCACATTTGAAGTATGTCCTTCTGAATGATGAGTTGGTGATTTTTAAAGAGTGTGAAGATAATGTGTTGAGAAGGTGGAACAAGGATGATGAGGTAAAAGAGTGTTCTTATCAATTGACGGAGAAGCTTAAACACCTTAGAGGTGTAAAGAAGAAAAAGAAAAAATCGATTGGTGGAAAAGTCAAGGTGAAGTTTGATTTGGAAAAGATGTGGGAAGAAAGCAAGAAGGTTATCAAACAATGGGTGAATGGTCCTTCTGCTAAGGACAAGTCAAATGCGATCTTCGAGCCACCATGATTTGATTCACATTTGTCCGGCTAAATGACATTAACGACAGTGCTTCGTGGGAGGCAACCCATGTGTTAGGTATGTTTCTACTATCTTTCTTATTACCTTCAATGAGGGCATTGAATATTCTAAGTTTGGGGGTGATTTGGGGATAAGTAGTGTTGTGGTGTTATGTGTTCATGTAGGAAATCATATTTTGCATGTTTGTGGTAATTCATTCATGTCTTGTTCGTATTTTGCATGTTTGTTTCATGTAGGACATTTTGTTTATGTTTTTATTATATGTTGCATGGCATGCATATTTCATGATCCCTTAGGACGAGCTATTTCTGTTTAGTAGGTTGATGTTGATTTGATTGTGGTAATCATAAATAGAGGGATGATTTAAGTTCTTATGAAATTGACATGCATGTTATGAAAACAAAATCTTTACACAATTCATCATTTGCTTTTGGGCTAGATTAGGGCCATGCCTGTTTGGATGTTTTGAGGCTTAATCATTTGTTTATAGTTAAAATGTTCTTTATTCCCTTGATGGCGTAGGAGCACCAAAGTATAAGTTTGGGGGAAAACAGGGATTTCATGCTAAGTGTTTTTAGTTGTGTTTAGTTGTTAATAAAGGCTAGGCGTCAAATGGCTAGTAGCCAGCTCATATTTTATGAGTAGTCTAGGATGAATGAGATGGAACGAAACGCACTCATTCTTGTTTCAAAAAAAAAAAAAAAAGAGAAAAGAAAAAGAAAAAGAAAAAAAAAAGAGTGTTTGTGAGAGTGTGAGTGTGTATAATTGACTAGGGTGAGCTCTTTAATACTCGAGTAATTAAGTCTGAGGGGTACTTGTACCTGGTAACCTAAAGCCCTTTGTGGTTTGGGATTGCCGACCTAACACTCGCTACATGGGTATTATTGTATAAGCCTTTTGGGGTCTCATCCATTGCACGGTCAAATAAACACGTGTGTTATGTTGTTTTGTTATGTGTTGTAGTTGTTAGTAATAAAGCATGAATTCCTGTCTAACTTAAATGATGATGGAGGTGTCTCTGAGTTATGAAGTGTCTAGCGTTCATTCTTTTTATAAACTGGTGTTTGCCTTGACGAAGAATGAGTATGATTTTTGGTCTAGTGTTAGGAGTATATCTGATGAGTATCGCACACACCACATTTCCGTTCATGTATTGTTAGTATACGGGGATTTAGTCGAGCTCTGTTTGGAAGTTATTGCATGATTTGAGATGTTTGCTTATTGAATGGTTATGGTTAGTTTAAAGGGGATCTTTGCATTTTTTTCATGTAGTTGCATTCATATAGTTTGTATTGTTAGTTGCATTGTTAGATGGATTTTGTGGGTACATTCGCTATAGGCCCTCACGAGACCTTACTCGTCCACTAGGGCTGCCTAGGGGTTTAAAGGGCTTGTTGCATATGCCAAATGCAACCGTGATCACCTACGGAAGTGGTACTAGTTAGTTGTATATAGTTATATTATTTATGCTTGAGGACAAACATCAGTTTAAGTTTGGGGGTGTGATAAGTGGATTTTTAATCCACTTGGAACGCTTCATATCGGCTTAAATTGATGACTTGAACTCAAGTATGTGGTGTGTTTAATGTGTTTTCATTAAGTTTTGCAGAACCAAGAGTTGGAGGTTAATTTGATTAAAATTCGGATTTTCCGGGTAGGTTGCGCAGTCTTCACTGTTTTGGCCATATCTGGAGTTCTACAAGTCCGATTCTGACGATCTTACAGCTCACGCGAAGAGGACAACATTTTCTATAATTCTAGGCAGAAGGTTCTGCGCGGGCGCCCAGGAATTGTACTGGAATTCTGCGCGGCCGCCCAGGAAGTCAGAATCGCCAGAAATGGCCAGAATTCGATTTTAATAAGGAAATTTTCACAAATTCGACTTCTAATCATTATGGTAATTGCTTGGGGCGGCCAGAAACTTCCAGAATCAGTTGTAAACATTGAATATGCAATTCTTATTGCATTCAAAGATGGAAATTGCCGTAATTATATTCTAACTCAAAAACGGCAATTGCTTGGAAGAGGGACAACTTGGAGCTATAAATACACACCTTGGGGGGACATAATCAACACATCACAATACATCACAACACACCAGAGATCAGAATCAATATTGGAGCACAAGATCGAGGAGCCAAGAACGAAGAACGTGACTACGAGGAGATCTAGACATAGTTTTTTCTTGTATTCTTCAATTTTGGTGCAACTTTTGGATGCTTCCGGATTTGTCCTCTAAACCTTTAACTCTTATTCATATTTACATCATTGATTTCTTGTTTTTCATCATGCTTTCATCAGAACCCACGATGATGAACGGTTCTATTATGAACTAATCATTGTCGTGGGATTCTAACGGATTTATTTATGGATTTTAGTAGTTAATTGTTTTAAAGATGTGTGTGTGATGGCTAATTGATATCCTAGTTTGGTTGTGCTTATTCTTCTTGGATGCGTAGCTAACATGTAAGATCGTTTGTTAATCTCTATTGAATGCGAAAGTGGATATAGAGGTTTGGAACTTGCCATGCTAGCATAGGTTTATGTATGTTTGTCATGCATGATTCGTAGGTGATTTTAACCATCTTACCTGCCCTATGTAATCTGAATGGATAACTTGCTCGTTAAACCGTTATGTTTTCAAATCTTATAGACATATATGGTCTAAGCATAATTGGTGTCTGCTTAACTTCTATCTATTTTGAGGATGTTTAAGTGGTTTGGTATACGTATACTGAAAGGTAGCGTGTACTGATTTCGTGTTATCCGATTAGTTATCACAACCGTCACATGCATTGATTAAAGACAAAAGACTCTGAATGAAGTACTTAATGAAGTTAGGATCCCATGTTTTATTCTCATATACATAAATCGATTTTAATCCTCTTAGTTAGTTAATTCTTAGTTTAATAATTTGTTCTCTAGTTAATTTTAGATAATCAAACCCAAATTGTTAATTGTCTTAGCAGTGGATAAAAATCATACATTGTTGCATAGGTACATTAATTAAATTGAACACCTCATTAGATCTCTGTGGGAACGAACTTGACTTATTCGTATATTACTTGTGACCACGTGCGCTTGCGTGATTTTGTGCTAACACTAATCCAGGCAAACGGGAGGTCAAGGAACATGTAAAAGCAGTTACCTTGCGATCTGGAAGGGTTACGATTGATCAGAACTCAGAAACAGAGCAAAACGAAGAAAGTTTGAAAAACCAGCAGAAGATGGAGTGCGCCCGCGCCCTAGGAAGCGCGCCCGCGCCTGACCTTCTGCCAGAAGTTGAAAAAGATGGAGAAAAGGCTGATCAGTTGGGGGACAATTCGGAGAAGAGCAAACTTTCTACTAAGAATTCTATTCCGAAGCAAGCTACAGAGAGCAAGGAAGTCTATCCTCCTCTGCCATTCCCTAAGCGTCTTCAGAAGCAGAAGTTGGATAAGCAATTCGCTAAATTTCTGGAGGTTTTCAAGAAGTTGCAGATCAATATACCTTTTGCGGAAGCTCTAGAACAAATGCCGAGCTATGCAAAGTTCATGAAGGGTATTCTCTCACGGAAGTTGAAACTCGAGGAGTTGGAAACCGTCGCTCTAACAGAAGAATGTAGTGTTATTCTACAGCAGAAGTTACCTCCGAAACTCAAGGATCCAGGGAGTTTCACCATACCGTGCACTATCGGCAATCTATCTTTCAACAAGTGCTTGACTTGGGAGCTAGTATTAATCTGATGCCGTTGTCTGTCTTCATGCAACTTGGGCTGCCGGAGCCTAAACCTACTACTATGTCTTTACAGCTGGCTGATCGGTCGATCACATATCCAAGGGGTATAGTGGAGGACGTTTTGGATAGAGTGGATAAGCTCATTTTCCCTGCTGATTTTGTTATTCTGGATTTTGAAGAAGACAAGAAGATTCCTATTATCTTGGGAAAACCGTTCTTGGCTACAGGACGAACTTTGATAGACGTGCAGAAGGGAGAGCTCACAATGAAGGTACATGACTAGAATGTCACTTTTAATGTCTTCAATGCAATGAAATTTCCTATAGAGGAAGAAGAATGTTTTAAAGTGGATCTGGTTGAGTCCGCTATATACACGGAGATTGAGCAATTTCTTAAGTCAGATATTTTGGAGAAGGTACTGATAGGGGATTCTGAGACTGAAGACCAAGAAAGAGAAGAGCAATTGCAGTACTTGAATGCATCTCAGTGGAAAAGGAAAACTGACATGCCATTCGATTCTCTTGGAATAGCAGAACTGAAAAAGTCTCAAGAGCACCCAAACCATCTATTGAAGAAGCTCCCACTCTTGAACTCAAACCACTACCGGAGCACTTGAGGTATGCTTTTTTAGGTGATGCATCTACATTACCTGTAATTATTGCATCTAACTTGTCAGGTAGTGAAGAAGAAAAACTTTTGCGAATTCTGAGAGAGTTCAAATCAGCGATTGGTTGGACCATAGTGGATATCAAGGGAATCAGTCCTTCGTATTGTATGCATAAAATTCCGCTGGAAGAAGGAAGTAAACCAACTGTGGATCCTCAAAGGCGGCTTAATCCTATCATGAAAGAGGTAGTGAAGAAAGAAATTCTTAAGTGGTTGGATGCAGGAATCATCTATCCTATATCAGAAAGTTCGTGGGTGAGTCCAGTGCAATGTGTGCCTAAGAAAGGAGGCATGATAGTAGTTGCTAACGAGAAGAATGAGCTTATCCCTACTCGTACAGTTACAGGGTGGAGAATTTACATGGACTACCGAAAGCTGAATAAAGCCACCAGAAAAGATCACTTCCCTCTTCCGTTCATTGATCAGATGCTAGATAGGTTGGCTGGCCATGAGTTCTACTGCCTTCTAGATGGGTATTCAGGTTACAACCAGATCTGTATTGCTCCAGAGGATCAGGAGAAGACCACATTCACATGTCCTTTTGGCACTTTTGCGTTCCGTCGCATTTCTTTCGGAATCTGTGGTGCACCTGCCACCTTTCAGAGGTGTATGATGGCCATTTTTTCAGACATGATTGGCATAAATGTGGAGGTGTTCATGGATGACTTCTCAGTTTTTGGAACTTCATATGATGTGTGCTTACAGAATCTAGGAATGGTGCTGAAAAGGTGCGTTGAGACTAATCTGGTGCTCAACTGGGAAAAATGTCACTTCATGGTACAAGAAGGAATCATTCTTGGGCATAAGGTATCTAGCAAGGGGCTTGAAGTGGATAAGGCCAAAGTGGAGACGATTGAAAAGCTTCATCCACCAATCTCAGTTAAGGGAATTCGCAGTTTTCTTGGTCATGCGGATTTCTATCGGCGATTCATTCAAGACTTCTCCAAAATCTCTAAACCCTTATGTAGTTTGTTGGAGAAGGATATTCCTTTCAAGTTTGATGAAGATTGCTTAGCTGCTTTTGAGCTTTTGAAGAAGAAGTTGACTTCAACACCTATAATTACTGCACCTGATTGGGGTGAACCGTTTGAGTTAATGTGTGATGCTAGTGACTATGCGGTGGAAGCTGTTCTTGGTCAAAGAAAGAACAAGGTGTTCCATGTGATCTACTACGCTAGCAAGACCCTTAACGATGCGCAGCTGAATTACACTACTACAGAGAAGGAGCTCTTGGCAATTGTTTACAGTTTCGAGAAATTCAGGTCGTATTTTCTTGGGACAAAGGTGATAGTCTATACTGATCATGCAGCCATTCGATATCTGATTTTGAAGAAAGATTCAAAGCCTCGGTTGATTCGTTGGGTTCTGTTACTTCAAGAATTCGATTTGGAAATTAAGGACAGAAAGGGCACATAAAACCAGGTAGTGGATCATTTGTCACGATTAGAAGATCACGGTAAGAATTCAGGGGATAAAACTCTAATCAACGAATTTTTTCCTGATGAGCAACCTTTTGGGGTGCAAGAGGAAGAACCATGGTTTGCAGATATTGTGAACTATCTTGTGAGTAATGTCATCCCTGCTGAATTCTCTTATGCTCAAAGGAAGAAGTTTCTACATGATGTGAAGTGGTACCGTTGGGACAAGCCATTCTTATTCAGACAGGGAGCTGATCAGATGATAAGAAGATGCATTCCATATAGTGAAACTGAGGGTGTTTTGCGTGATTACCATTCCACCACTTATGGAGGTCATTATGGTGGAGAGAAGACAGCTACTCGAGTACTACAGGCGGGATTTTACTGTCCGACTCTGTTTAAAGATGCTCATCAGTTTGTATTGAGATGTGATCGATGCCAGAGGGTTGGTAATATCTCTAGGAGGAACGAAATGCCTCTTAATATGTTGCTTGAAGTGGAGATATTCGATGTGTGGGGAATCGATTTCATGGGACCGTTTGTTTCTTCTTGCAATAATCAGTACATTCTGTTAGTTGTGGATTACGTTTCTAAATGGGTCGAGGTAAAGGCTTTACCGACCAATGATGCTAAAGTGGTGTTGAGTTTTCTGCATAAGCAAATTTTCACACGTTTCGGAACTCCAAGGGTAATCATCAGTGATGAGGGTACGCACTTCTGTAACCGCAAGTTCACAGCTTTAATGGCTAGGTATAATATCAATCATCGTGTTTCTACTGCTTATCACCCTCAAACGAATGGTCAAGCAGAGGTTTCTAACAGGGAAATCAAGCGCATTTTAGAGAAAGTGGTAAATCCTCCGAGGAAGGATTGGTCGTTGAAGCTTGATGAAGCTGTTTGGGCTTACAGAACAGCTTACAAGACACCATTGGGTACTTCACCTTTTCAACTGGTGTATGGTAAGGCTTGACATTTGCCTGCCGAGCTAGAGCACAAGGCATATTGGGCATTGAAGAAGTTGAATTTTGATTTGTCAGCTGCTGGAGAGAAAAGAATGCTTCAGATTAACGAATTGGATGAGTTTCGTCTACAGGTTTATGAAAATCACAAGTTATACAAGGAGAAGGTCAAGAGATGGCATGATAAAAAGTTGGTGCGCAAGTCATTTGTGTCTGGCCAACTAGTTTTCTTTTCAACTCTCGTCTCAAACTTTTTCCAGGAAAACTTAAGTCAAGGTGGTCGGGACCATTCACGGTAAAAACAGTGTTTCCACATGGTGCAGTGGAAATTTTTGATAAGTCACCGGACGAAGCATTCAAGGTCAATGGTCAGAGGTTGAAACCGTATTTTGGTGAAAGTGTGAATCGCGAGGCGGAGACTGCGGTTCTTGTTACGACTGCTTAAGGAAATGGAATCACGTCAAGCTATTGACGTAAAACAAGCGCTTCGTGGGAGGCAACCCACGCCATTGTTGTAGTATTATTCAGTTCGAAAAAAAAAACAAAAAAAAAAAACAAAAAAAAAATGAAATTTTTTTTTCTGGACAGAATGTGGAGCGCGCCCGCGCTTCCACAGAGCGCGCCCGCGCCTGGTCTCTGTCAGAAAAAAAAACGAAAAAAAAAGTGAAAAAAAGAAGAAAAACAGAAAAGTGTGGATTTTCCCCTATTTAAACCCTACCCATCCCTTTATCAGCCATATTCATCAAAACCCTAGCCTCCTTACACATATCTCTTTTATTCTCTCCTAACCTATACATACACCTACATACATCTTTACATCTCAATCCATGGCACCACCAAAGAGAGGTCGATATGCCGGAAGTAGTAGCACTCGTCGCTCTTCATCTGAGGAAGAATCGAGTATGGGTTTTGGGGGAGAGAAGTTCACTTCACCGGAGGCACAAGCTGAGTTTACACGGTTGCTATCTAAAGCCGTGGCCAAGGAAAGGGGGTTTTTGCCTCAACCTACAGATGGGCATCTGTTTCGCATGATTACGGCAAAGGGTTGGGAGAGTTTTTGTGAAGCACCGGAGCCGGTCCCATTGAGTATTGTGCGGGAATTCTATGCCAATGCGAAGGCCGATAAGAATGGGTATAGTGTGGTTCGGGGTTTCACTGTGGACTACACTGCGAAGGCTATTCATCGGGTTTTGAATTTGCCGAGGAAGAAGAGGGGAGAAGAGGATTGGTCATTGAAGACCCGGGAGGATGTTGATTTGGAGTACATCGTCGGTGAGCTATGTGTTCCGGGTACAGTTTGGAAGTATAGGATTGGCACCACTGAGCCGGTCACTTTCCCGGCTTCTGCGATGAACATGTATGCGAGGGCTTGGAATATGTTTATGTGTGCTAACATTTTGCCGTCTTCGCATTCGCATGAGGTTACAGTGGACAGAGCTATTATTCTCTGGGGGATTTTGAATGAGGAGTACATTGATCTTGGGGAACTCATTCATAGGAACATTCTGAGGTTTTTGCGAGGTGGTACAACGGGGGCGATTCCACATGCCTCTGTTGTTATCAAACTGTGTTCAGCTGTCGGTGTTCAATTGTAATAACCCGAATTTTTGGTAAAATTAAAACTTTTCTTATTTTGATTAAGTGCATCAGTGAATAGTGAATTTGGTGGATGAATAGTGATTTTGAGGATTAAGAAAAATTTTCATGCCACCTATGTACGAGACGTAGTGTGAATATTCCGAAGTCATATTAGTGATCTACGGAGTAAATAAGTGAATGTAAAGACGATCGGAATTCAGAAATTCCAAGTTTTATTTTGGTGTAATATTTGACCGGACAGCGAATTATGTATTATTATATTCAAGAAATGAGATATTAAATTTGAGGATTTGATATTTTGGAATTTTATTATATTTGATTTGAGAATATTCGAGGAAACGCGAGAACATTTTCTAAAAACAAGGAATAAAGAGGGAATAGATAAGGGATGTTGGAGTTAAAATTGATTTAAGGGATTGTGCCACAGTGGAGTAATAAAATGCAACGTATAAGCTGTAACATATTGATTTTATTAAAAGAACACAAAGACGATCCAATTGGTGGAAGAAGAAAAACCAAGGTGTCATGCATGAAAGTCAACCAGAAAGCTAATGGTGTAATTGCAACATTGGCAAAAAGGGGGTTGTTTGATGAGAGGCCAACACTTGGACTAATGAGAGAGCAACAAGTGGACTAATGGATGGTTAACAACACAAAAGAAAAGATGCATCTAAGTGAAAAACAAAACAAAAGTAAAGATGAGCAAGAAGCTCTCCAATCTGCCAACCAAGAACACAACTCAAAGAAAAATTCATATCTCCACTTCTATCCATCCATAAATCACCAACTTTTAACCATAGCTTCTCCACTCCATTTGTAACATTCTTCCAAAATTTCATGGTCAACAAAGGGGTGTAGCCTAGTCGAATCCCTTCCCCAAGTTGAAGATTCCAATCTGCCCTGTTCCTTGCAGTTTCTGCCATCGATCTTAAAACGCCCATAAGTAGAGCTTCAAGCATTCCCTGGTGATTATCTAGGACTCAAAAGAAAGCCCGAGAAGAGCACAAGGTCGGGTAGAAATTGTATCACCAAACTCTTATTTTTCGATTTGTTATGAATTTTACAAGATGAGGATGAATAGTAACTTCAAGTGGTTTTCTTGTTTTGATCTTAAGGATTTAGCACTTAAGGACTATCTAAGGCTTGTTAAGTGTTTGTAAACACTTGGTAGTGTTGCTAGAGCTTCCAAGAAGGTAAAACCCTAACCCACCTTTGAGTTTTATATGAGTTTTGAAGTGGTTTTGATGTTCATGTAAAGTTAAGATCATGATTAAGTGATTTAGTGATTGTTTGGCTTTGTTTAAATGTGTAAAATGATGGGTGTTGGATTTGAGCCTCGCCACTGATCTTAGAGGTGTATGATGGTTGTTTGTTGAGGTTGTGGATGTATGGTATGCCCGGTGTGGCTTGGTTATGTTGTGACAAAAAATGGAAATGCTCGATTTAGAGCCATCGTAATGCCCATTTTTCTTGTACTGCCTTGACAGTAGTCACCCGAAACCATAACTGTGTCTAAAGAGTAAGTACTTCATATTATTGTGTAGATATTTTTGTCTAGTTTGTTTGACCGCAAGAATCATGTCAAAAGAGTTTACGGTTTTTGAGTTATGGTCGTTTTAGTAAAAGTTGTTCGAGAAATGAAATTACAGAAACACATCAACCTCGTGATTGTGTTTGAGACCCTTACAAGTGATTATTTAATGAATATTATTTCTGAATATTCATTTGAGGTTTATTTATTTAATGAATATTATTTCTAAATATTCATTCAAGGTTTGTTTATTTAATGAATATTATTTTGAATATTCATTTAATCCTTATTTATTTAATGAATATTATTTTTGAATATTCATTTAATCATTATTTACTTAAATGAATATTATTTTCGAATATTCGTTTAAGGTTTACTTATTTAATAAATATTATTCGATTATTTATTAAATACTTTTAAAACGTTATAAAAATGAGAAATGTATTTAAAGTTTATCCTCGACCTTCAATAATTATGAAGGATACTCTAAGCTGTATTATTAATTATTTTCAAATCAAAAAGAGGTTCCCAAAACCCTGTTTTTCCATTTAAATCTGTCTTTTAAGAGGATTTAAATGCTCGCTCAACTATCAAAAATATGGGAAACCTGATTTAAGTGACTGCTACTCTTTTTAAACTCTCAACTCAAAAACTGTCAAGGGACAGATATTTTCTCGGAACAATTTAATTGCTGCAAGTCAAATATTGTGTTACCACCTCAACGATCGAGGGGTAAATCGATGGAACAAGTCGATATCCATTAACAAGCATCGCTTGGGAAATATTGGAGAATCTTCCTTTCCAACCTAGATATAACTACTTAGTGGAATCGTATCAACAAGTATTACACTTGGGGAAAGGAGGACGATCTTTACGTTTCAGAGTCATGGATTTCATCTGAACTAGGAGCAGGTGTAAGAGGTCGAGTCGCGCCGATCCATCATTTTATTGCCCCAAATGGGTCGGGAGATCCAGAAAGGCGGTAGACAATGTCAGGCTATCGTGATTCTTCCATCTACATGTAGAAAACATATTTTTGTTGTACGACCTACTACTGATCATAGTAAGGATGGTACGACGTGCGCGGTGAAGGCTCCAGTATTGGTTCATCATCCAATTTGGATATTCCTGCAACATGTATTGGGGTGAAGAACCGATCATGTTGGCAGGAGGTCGAAAAGTGTTTGGAAATGAAGTGACAATAAATCCTTGCAACTTCATCTTTTATTTTATGAGTATGACTCTGATAAAACCTTACTCAGAATATATATGCATAAGTGGATTTTGGGTTACGGAACGTTATATGAAATTTTCCTCGTAACGTCATCTTTTATATCATATGACTCTATGGATACCTTACATAACATGAGTTATGGTAAGGGAGTTGTTTATACTGAATCACCTTATAACTTCATCTTTTAAAGTTATATGTTGATATTCTGCTTATATAGCAGATATTTTTCGGAAAGGTTATATTGGTTTACTTTGAAACCTCATCTTTTATATTATACTAGAACTTTGTTCATAATATAGCAAAAAGTTTGCAGAAATATTATGAAAATGATATTTGAAGTACAATAATGGTACTGTTTTTGGGAATACATTCCGATAAGGAAATAATTTCAGTATCGAGATATTTTGACAAATTATTGTCTTATACCCGCTTTATTCTGGGTTGAGTTAAAGGCAGGATTATGCCATACTTTTATTACCTTGCTGAGCTATCGCTCACTCTTGCTATTGTTTTATAAATATTATATAACAGCGAAGTAGGATACCAAGGATTCGGCGCACATCCCTCAGGCGAGTGGTAAGCGTAAGGCATTCTCATGAGCAGTTTCTAGCAGTGATCCTGGAAGTAGTGTGAACCAGTCAGATCAAGCTGGAGCTTTTGGTATTCATCTTATGTATAGATATGAATGTTATGAGAGGGTGGTGAGTATTACAAGGCTAAGTTGGTAATGTACCATTACTTAGAAATTGTATTAGTAGCAAATTCAAAAGGACATTTGGGTATTGTAATAAAGATTATCTATTCCGCAATGGTTGTATTTGTGTCGTTTCTGAGACTCTAACCTGTGTGTGTGTGAGAGATGTATACATTGTGGGGTCATAAGCAGATGAATTGTGTCTATTGTGAGTAAAGCAGGCAAGGCAAGAAGTAAGTGGATCGTGACTACTCTAAATCCCTGACCCCGGATTTGGGGCTGTTACAGAAATGGTATCAGAGCGTTAGGTTACAGTCCTCAGAAACGATAGGAGATCGAGTCTTACAATACCCTTAATAATGATAAGAACATCTAGAGCTCAAATTGAGTTCGTAGGCGAGTTAAAGGACATGACCCTGACTGTTTAAGATGAAGCCCGAGAGGGGACTTCTTCTGGGAAACCGTACTTAGGACTTAATGGTTAGTCACCTCGATTCGTATGAGTTATAGATTGATGGGATTCTGAGATACCAGACCCCGAGGCCTTCGAGTAGGCAATTGATGATGCGTTCCTTGAAATGGACGGAGACCCGATATAGGAAGATCCATAGGAGGATCTAGAGGAAGACCCCATGGTGGGTCAAGGAAAGAATCTTGTAGAGAACGTGTTGATTGATAAAGATATGGTATGTTACTTGAGGTCGTACAATAGGACCGGACGAACCTTCAGAGGTCAAATAAGTGCCGATACGAGAGTTTAGACTCGTTATGATTCAACGAGAGATATGACGAAGAAATGGGGTAGAGTCTCCAAAGCAGAAGAGGTAGAGGCAGAATAGCCAATACCGGTGGAATGATTCGATTTGAACGAGACCTGTTACTCGTAGTCTGTTGCAGTGCCTAGGGAGGCAGCATACGTAAGAACGAAGACGTTCAAACTTCATCTATGATTAAGAGTACTTAGTGACCTTAACTAGTAGAGGCATTACCTTATTTATGGGGTTTAACTCCCCACGATCAGCGATTCCACCAAGCAAGGTGTTTACTACGGTACTGAGGCATTTTATTACCTCGAGCAAGATTTTTGTATGTACGTACTACGCAAGGTGTCATTGTGACACGAGTGCGCCAAAAACGAGATGTATTTAAAGAATCAAGACGGACTAAGAAAGTCTGGGAAAGACTTAAATAAAAAGGCTGTTATGCCACAAGTGTTAAGCTTATGTAGCATCCGGGATTGATACAAGAAAGGAAATGTTTGGTATGAAAACGGTTATAATAGTAATTGGGTTTAAACCTGTAGATTATAACGATCTTCCGGAGTACCACCCAGTTGACATATGGAATTCGTCGTCGCTATGGGCGACACCGGTAACGAAGTCCTCTTACGATAAGAACGCTTGCTTGAGATGCTTGCGCCGAGTCGAATAGAACTCCCTGCGATTGCAAATGTTGATGGTTGAATTCTTAGCGACTATTATAAGTCGGCAATGACGTAAGTATCGAACACCTTAGGGTGCGTGGAAAAGAAAAGCTTTGGAATTGAACGATCATCCATTAGAGGAGCCGACATAAAAGGCATCCGTAGAGACCTTGGTAGTACCCTCCCCATTTGAAAATTATGTGGGGTACTTCCCCAATCTATGATCTATCTTGACCTCTTTCCAAGAAAGAATTCTGATAAAGGGTATATTCCCTCTTCGAAGTTATTTTATAACACTTGTGTTAAATCATATTTAATTTCAATTGTGTTAGAGGCTGTCACGATGCCTACTTTCAGGTTTTCGAAGCCCTGTCAAATGATGTTATTCAAGCTTCCACTTTTCTTCAAATAATGAATAACCCTAGGATGATACCTCACCACTTGCTTGTTAAGTACCAGTATCTTTTTGGTTATTCTTTTCTTTGGAAACCGCACCTTTGGAATCTATTCAATTTTAATCCAAGGTGTTCCTTTGAGAAATATTGTCGAAAGACGATAATCATTAAATTGATCTCGAATTGCTTTCATACTTTTCAACTCCCATTGAGACGAACAACCCTATACTTACAGGGCTACAAGGACTATCTGTCTATGTGATAGAAGTCTGATGGGACGCCATCACTTGTGAGTTGTGAAATACAAGAAGGCTAATTACCTTTAGTAATGTCTCAATCGAGGCACACAACGTGGAGTTCTTATGATCATGTTGATCTCTCGGTAAATTCTCTTACCTCCAATAAGGTTACCTTAAAACTCATAACCTTATGATCACCAGTGTGTGACGTTTTCCTTGATATGGGAGCTATCTTTTCAAGGCCCCATAATTTTTGTTATCCTCATTGAATTCCAAGGGGAGGCCAACCAGGTCAAATAAGTCAAAATTCGCTGATAGGAATTGGATTCGCAACGAAATCGCCTATGACAGGAGCGAACCCATAAGACGAATAGAATGTTAATGACATATCAATGAATTGCTTTATTCTCCCAAGGATATTATGATAATGGAAAGGGGGTCAATCGATATATGTGAAAGGAATAGCGATGTGCCGTGAACTCCAGTGACAACGGTGTTAGATAGATGCCCTATAGTGGAATTGAGATTTTGGAGGAGTTGTTTACGAATGGACACTACCTCGGGGTTAGCAAGATAAGTATTGGCGATGGAGTCAGAGGGAGCTGGTATTGTGACTTGGGAGAGGTGCATCGTGTTGTTTTTAGAGAAATAATTTTCGGAAATATATGGAGACCCGTATGAAAATGAAAGTTAAAGAGTTAAAACAAGAAACCATGACTGTGACTGAGTATGAGGCCAAGTTTTTCCGAATTATCGAGGTTTGTTCCGGAGTTTGTGAACACAGAATAAAAGAAAGCCAGTAGGTTTCAACCAGGGCTACCTCCAACAAGCAGCCCACTGTCAGGACCTTTAAATAGTAGGTACCCTTTTATACTATTTAGACAGAGCTAATGTATCGTTGTATATCAAGAAGTTGCATGACAATTAAACCTTAAGGCCGAGCCGCTAAAGAGAATAATTACAAGTAGAAATAGTCAATCGAGGGATTTTCCCATAAGACTGGTACATCCAGGTTGTGAACTAGAAATATGAGGTCGACACTTTTGATAGACCTGATCCCTTTCAAGTTGGGAGAAGTTGATATTATAATAAGGATGGGTTGGTTGACACCCAATGGAGCCCAGACTGATTGTAAGGGAGCGAGAGTAATAAATAAAGGATGGAGACAGATTCAGAGATTCTTGAATATAGTTCAGACTAAGAAACTATTACGCCAGAGATACGAGGCTTAATTAGCTCTTATGGTTGACGCCAAGAAAAGAGACACCAAGTATAAAGGAAACTACAGTGGTTTTGGGAGGCTATACAAGATCTTAATGCGCTACCAAATATCGATTGGGATGACATGAGAATGAATAACGAGTATTCAGGTTATAGTGCCGCATCTCCTGTTAGCCTCAGTGGGAATGAAAGAGTTAGCGACTCAGTCATAAGAATTGCTGGGCGGGAATATGATAAGACCCAGTGTACCACCGTGGAAAGCCCGGTGTTGTTGTAAGAGAGAAAGATGTTAGCACAAGATTATGCATCGAACCTCGAGAGTTGAATGAGTTCGACATGGAGAATAGGTACCCTTGTAAATGATTGTTTGATCAGCGGAAGAACGCTGTGTATTCCAAATTTTATTTAAGAACTGGATATCACCAGTTGGAAGTTAAATCCGAGGATATACCCAAGACTGCGATTCATACTAGGAATAGGCACTTCGAGTTTTCAGCGAGGTTATTTTGGGTTGACTAATGCACCCACAAATTTTTATGGAATGTAATGAATTGGCTTTGAATTATCCGTGATAGTAGATAACATGAGATGGAGAAATGGCTAGAATTGACCTAGGATTATGACTGTGAGATACACTACCATCCGGGGAAGGCCAATGTGGTGGCCGATACCCTTAATTAAAATGAGACAGAGATGGATTCCGAATGATCGGGAGTTATGTTATTCCCAAATGACCTAACAGAATTGTAGAAGGGGGGGGTTGAATACAATTCTTGATATTTTCTTGAAACTAAACACTTTATGAAATTAAACTGAACTGAATAAATAAAAACACAAGATATAAATAATTCAGTTGGATTGTTTGATGATCCAACTGAAGTGTTTTTATTGCGGAAATAATCTGTGATACAAATGTACACAGCTGCTCAGTTACAATGTTGTAGAGAAGAAATGCTCTCAAAGATAGCTAATACAATCTATTTGTTTTTCTTCTCTTTTCTAAAGTGACTGCTACACTTGGTTATAAATCCCAAGTTTACAATTCTACATTTGGTTAAACTAAAGAATAATAGAAGTAACCATCAGTAGCTTGCTTTTCATTCCTTTTGTCCAATGGTCCTTGGAGATCTTTGCTTTTGTCTTCATGCTCATTATAATCATTCCCAAGAGCCTTATTGGAAATTAGAATGTTTCCTTATTTCCAGTAACCACTTTGATGGTTTCCAATGCAAAGTACACTTCCATATCTCCTTTTAGATCTGTTCAGTAAACTGTCACTATCACTTTGTCAACTGCTCAAAAAGCAACATTGATTCGTTGATAGCAAGGAGATGTGTTTCATTGATAGCTTCATTCTTCATTCCGTTGATGGTGTTTCCCTCGTTTCGTTGATGGGTAAACTCCATACCGTTGACAGAGTAATCTTCATACCGTTGACATGTCTTCACTTAGGCAGAATTACAAGGCATAACATATTTACAATTAACCAACCTATTTTGCCTATCTAGTACATAGTCAACATGACTTAGAAAACCTATCTAAAACATAGAATAGAATGCCTATCATACTGTGAAGTATTGTACAATGCAATTGCTACAACACTCATTTCGTTGATGAGCTTCCTGTCAACGAAACACTGCTAAGCATGCTGTTTCGTTGACAGCTACAAAATTGACTTTACACAAATTCTACTAAGTGTTTTATGCTTATCATCAAGAACAACATATTCCTAACAATCTCCCCCAATTTATGACTGATAGAATAACAGCCATAAATCAAGAGACTTGATGATAACAAAAACACTCAGATACATCATAAATTACAAAAGTAGAAAATGTATTAAGCTTCAAAACTTTATAGACAAAATATAAGACTTACAAGACTAATGCCCACAAGTGCTCCTCTAGTCTGAGCAAATGTTTTATCTGTGACTTCTTTGTGGCATAGTCTTCTTCCCTCTCTTGGAGTTGTTTTCCTCAATTTGGACCTGTAGTCTTCTGTAGAAGATTTTCTCCTCTTCATCTTGATCACCAAGCTTGGATTGCATCAGCTTTAGAGTTTGATTAGATGCCTTCTCCAGCTGGTCTTCCATTCTGAAGAATCTTCTGCAATTGTCCTTGTCCTTAAACTCCATCATCCAATAAGGTTGAAGATGGATTTTCTTTCCTGTTGAGGGAACTCTAAGTATCCTTGGAAGAGCCTCAGGCTTGTTCCAGCTAGCCTTTAACTGACAGATTTTGGAGACCACCTCAGACTTGGCTGTTTTGGTGAAACCAAAGTCCTTTTTCAAGCATCTAAACACTGAGAGTAGTGTTTGATAGTCTTCTCCTAAAATTCTGTAGAGAGGCCACACTTGTTCTCTACCACCCTTGAATGTGAACACTAGTCTTTCAGGCAACTTTTGAGAAGCTGCAATTCCCCTTACTTCCACCAGGTTGTCTAAGTCAAGATGTAGACTGGATTCTTCCCTGATGTCAGCAATGTACATGCAGTCCTCTGGGTTTGCAGGGGGTTTTTGAGATTGTGGCTTTCTCACAAAAACAGGCTTTGCTTTGACAGGCCTCTTCTTTGTCTTCATTGGTTGGTCCTTTTCTAACAGGAACTTTGGAAAGTATGCCTCATCAAAATCAATTGGTTCCTCTTTTGGCATGATTGGTTGATCATGAAAATTGACAGGATGTGCAGGATCACAGGCCAACTTTCCCTCAAAAACTGGATTAGCAATTGTTGGAGGTGCAATAGGTATAGAAGAGTCTGATGCAGTACTCTGAGAATCAGCACTCTCAAAGTCTATGTTTCTCCTAGCTCTCTCTTTGGGTTGCCTTGTGCTCTTCTTTGAACTCCTTTCCTCTCTAGTGCTTTCCTCTTGCTTCCTTTCTTCTTCATCTAGAGCTTGAGCTACTGCAAGAGCTTGCATAGCTGCTCTTTCTGATTCCTCAGCCTTGGCTTCAGCAAAGTTTGGATGACCAGCCCAAACACAGATTTGTTGTCCATTCCTGTAGACAATTGCCCTTTGCTTCCTTATCTCATAATCATTACTTTCCTTGCTTTTTGTGATGAGTAGACCAAGAAGCTTGTGCTCATCTGGATAAGGTGCAGGATAGAAAGTCCTTGCTATGTTTTTGCCCTTTGGTTTAGCAGGGGACTTGGGAGATAGGCTTCTTTGAATTGTAGCTTGTTCCACATCCCTAATGCATGAAGTTTGTCCTTTTTCCTTCCTTGGTCCTTGAGTGACTCCATGTAGAAGGGGCTTTTGGTGATAGAAAGAATTTGTCTGTGGCTCCCATTCCGTTGATGCTAGTGCCATGGCATTCGTTGATGGCTGTTCCGTTGATGGATTTGAGTCCTTATCTTCAGTAATCTTCTTGAACTTTGCTTCTATGTTGGACCAATGTTCTTTGATTTGTTCTGCAAGTCTCATCCTCATAGAAGCTTCTTGTATAAGGTCAATACCATCCTTTTGCTGCTTGCCAAGCTCCCCCATTGCTAATGGCTCCTTTGGTAGGGAAATGGCTGGGACCATAACCTTGGTAATCTGAATGTCTAGCTCCTTAGATTTCTCCCCCTTTTTGTTATCATCAAAAGAGATGGCTGGGAGTCCTTGAGCTGCCACTAGCTGGGCCAATAGTTGAGTTTGTTTCTCCTATTCCTTTTGCATCTGTGATAGAGTGGCTTCCACCTTGTCCACTCTAGAAGAGAGAGTCTTCAAGGAGGAATCCACTTCAGGTTCTTTAGAGAAAAACCTGTTCATCCTGGACACAGTGAGAAGAGGAAGCTTTTCATCTAGCCTCCTATCATTAGCAGCCCTAAGGTTGCTGATTGAATCCTTGATCTCTGTAGCCTCAATCCTTGTCTGCAACATTTGTAGCCTTTGAATTTCCAGAGAATCCATTATGGCTTTGTAGAATTTCTTGTCCCTTGCTTCTGCAGACTCATGAGCTAGATATGCTTCTTTGTACTGCCTTGTGATAGCAGCATCCAAATTGCTTCTACCATGCATATCTTGAGAAAGCCAATTTGGTGTAGGAGGCACCACAGAAGTCCCAGTCTGTGCAGTAGTGGCCACCTGTAGAGTGTCACCAAAGCTATCCTCATTATCAGAAAAATCAAAGTCTCCACTTGCTTCAGCTCCTGGAGGTAGATTGGTCAAGGCATCCTTTGCTCTTTGCATTGATGCAGTTGTGTGAATTAGTTGTAGTGACCTCTCTGCCTCCACATTGCCCTGTTGAGCCAAAATTTGATAGGCTGACACAGGATGAGTAAAGGTCTCAGGATCCAGGGAAATACTATCCAGAGTTTGCTGATAAACCTCTTGGAAAGTAAGTTCCCTTTCTCCCTCACTGACCTCCATTAACTCATTAGCAATGGCTGCTTCCATCCTTATTTCTCCTGTAGTCCCTTCTCTCTCTCCACTCTGTTCTTGCATCATGGGCTCCCCATGGCTCACACCTCTCACACCCTCACCTTCACCTTCTAAGGTGGAACTCTCAATCTCTCCTTTTGCCTGGCTGGAAGAAATAGCCAGCCTCTCACTCACATTCTCTCCTTTTGCCTGGCTGCAAGCCAGCCTCTCAGTTTCACTCCCTCTCAGTCCTAGAAGTGTCTCAACTACCACTAGATCATCTGCACTAGTTGTGGGAACAACTTGATTTTCAATTAAAGGTGCAGAGTGAACTATCAACGGAATGGTAGTTTGAACTGTCAACGGTATGGATACCGTTGATGTAGAAACACTTGTCAACGAAATAGACTGTTTCGTTGATGAAGTCAAGAAAGCATTTTGAGAATGAGAAATTACAGTAGAGTCTGTGGTGATTGATTTTAGAGATTGGTCCACAGATCCCCTTGCAATTTCAGGAAAAATTGGTTGATGGCCCAACAAATCACTTAGCAAGTGATGGCCACCAGCTTCAGAGTGGGGCTTCTCCAAGATTAGAGTTGGAGAATCAGGAATAGATGTATGGATCATGTCCACATCCAAAGATTGAGTTGGTGAATTTGATGGAGATAATTCAAGATTGATGTTTAGAGAAGAGGACTGTAACCCCAGAGAAATGATAGGGGTTACATCAAACTGAATTTGAGAAACTGGAAGTGTTGCTTCCAGTGTGTGTGCACCCTGTGTACCCTTGGACTTTTGCTTCACTCTCCTTTGGTATTGGGAAAATGTAGACTTTGGGCTTGAAGTGTCCCTTACCCTTTTGGACTGTACTCTAGGAGGAGAGCTTGTTTCAATAATCACATCCTTTTGGGAGGATGCAATTAGACTTGTGTTTAAATCCATGTTACTCATTGTGCCTTGTTGGGAAGACACAATGGGGCTTGGCTGGTACACACTAACCTGTCCTTCCTTATCCTTGGGGTTTCTTTGATGTTCACCCCTTCCCTCACCTCTCACAACTCCAGACTCACTCCCCTTAGGTTGTGTGGTAGTTTTTACAACAGGTGCCTTTTGAGAAGCACCTGAGGTTGGCTTGGAGGATTTCTTTGTTTTTGGTTTTGTTGCTAGGGTAGGAGCCTGTTGGGTCACAGCTACAGACTCCATAGCAACATTGGAAGGTAAAACAGTAGAGGTGTTAGCTACACTAACAGGGATAGTAGTAGTTACCTCAATGATTGGCAGATACACCACTGGAACATCACCATTGTGGTTCAGCCTCAGTATGTCTGTCAATACTCTCTTTTCTTGCACAAAGCACTCGAACCTGGCATTAGGGTTAGAGATAACTAATGGTGCTGGACTAACATGGTTAGCCAACATCATCAGAAACCTAGCATAATAGATATTTTTCTTCATATTTGCTTTGTCACCCAACTTAGCACCAATTTCATACATAAGTTGGGTGCTAAAGTTGTGATATCTATCATTTAGAAGCATGGTTAGGAGAATTAACATAGAGTTAGTTAATGCATCAAAATTACTAATCTTTCCAGAAAAGACCTTAATGAATGCATCAGCTAAATAACTGTATTCCCTAACCAAACCTCTCCTAATTATTCTACCCAGATTATCAGTAGGCAAAGAGTAGTTTATAGAATTTAACATGGTAGTTATTTCAGTGTTAGTAGGCAAAGCATCACAGTTATTATCAAGAATATGTAAACATGCTTGCAAAACATCAGAATTAACTATGTACTCATTACCTTGAAGAGTGAATTTTAGTGTGCAGTGTGTTCCACTATACTCACATGAGGTCCAAATTTCCTCGATTATCTCATTGTAGAGTGGTGTAGAGTGAAACATTGCATAGCTCAACTTGCAATTCTTCATGAAATCCATCATTTTGAAGAACAGTCTGTTCGGGTTTTCCTTGACAACAAAAGGGATGGAGTTGTTCTTCTCATAGATGAACCCTCCAGCAGACATAAGCTTGACTATAGGTGCCATTGTTGATTAAAGGAAAGCTTCGAACTGAATTGCTTGTTAGAGAGAAGAAGAGAGAAAAATCCTTTGGAATTTTTGAGAACAGGTAAAAAGAAATAATGAAAATAAAATTTCTTAAATACTCCCCCAAAAATTCTCAGAAAATGAATCCAATATTAAATGTAAATTACTGGATTGGCTTAAAAATATAACCGTTACTCTTAAAGTATTACCATGATTTATACTTACAGGGGTGTATGCATAGATCGTGGTAAAAGACGTGTCAATTTTTTAACGGTTCAGATTAAAAGCGCTTTATATCAACGAATCAGAATTGGGCGGTTAAGGTCCCGTCTATTTCGTTGATAAAATTGCGTTTCGTTGATACAAAAGAACTATCAACGAAACACCCAGAAAAGTGCTAAGACTGTCAACGAAATGGTGCATTCCGTTGGCATAGTAATTTTGACTTAGACAAAATTTTACCTTTTCCTGAGAAAATTCATTCACAGAAAAACATAGCAAATTTCTGGCTGCATTTTAACTTGCAAATATCTCAAAAATAATTAAGAGAAATTTAGCATACCTAGCTCACTTACTAATCTTGAGAATGTTGATTCATCAAGTGGCTTGGTAAAGATGTCTGCAAGTTGTTGTTCACTTGGAACAAAATGTAACTCCACAGTACCATTCATAACATGTTCTCTAATGAAATGGTACTTGATGTCAATGTGCTTGGTCCTTGAATGCTGCACTGGATTCTCAGTAATGGCAATGGCACTAGTGTTGTCACAGAAAATAGGAATTTTCTCAACTCTTAATCCATAATCAAGTAGTTGGTTTTTCATCCATAAAATCTGTGCACAACAACTTCCAGCTGCAATATACTCAGCCTCAGCTGTGGAGGTAGAAACTGAGTTTTGTTTCTTGCTGAACCATGACACAAGCTTGTTTCCTAGGAATTGACAGGTTCCAGTTGTACTTTTCCTGTCAATTTTACATCCTGCAAAATCTGCATCTGAATAACCAATTAGTTCAAAACCAGATTCTCTAGGATACCAAATGCCAAGGTTTGGTGTTCCTTTGAGATATCTGAAAATTCTTTTAATAGCAACTAAATGGGATTCTCTAGGATCAGCCTGAAATCTAGCACATAGACATGTAGCAAACATAATATCAGGTCTACTAGCTGTTAAATATAAAAGTGAGCCTACCATGCCTCTGTAACTTGAAATGTCCACAGATTTTTCCTTAGTATTCAATTCAAGTTTGGTGGCAGTAGGCATGGGAGTTTTGGCAGGAGAGCATTCCATTAGGTTAAACTTCTTTAATAAATCATGAATGTATTTTGTTTGACTAATGAAAATGCCTTCATTAACTTGCTTTACTTGAAGACCAAGAAAGTAAGTTAATTCTCCCATCATGCTCATTTCATACTTACTTTGCATAAGCTTGGCAAACTTTTGACAAAGTTTCACATCTGTAGACCCAAAGATTATATCATCTACATAAATTTGAACAAGTAAAGTAGAGCCATTTACAACCCTGTGAAAAAGAGTTTTATCTACAGTACCTCTAGTGAAATGATTCTCAAGGAGGAACTGTGAGAGAGTGTCATACCAGGCTCTAGGTGCTTGTTTCAAACCATAGAGTGCTTTGAGAAGGAAGTACACATAGTCTGGAAAATCATCATCTTCAAAACCAGGAGGTTGACTTACATACACCTCCTCTTCCAATTCCCCATTCAGAAAAGCACTCTTCACATCCATTTGATAGACCTTGAAATTGGCATGGGCTGCATAGGCTAGGAAAATCCTTATTGCTTCTAGTCTTGCAACAGGAGCAAAGGTTTCATCAAAATCAATTCCTTCTTCCTGTGAATAGCCTTTTGCAACCAATCTAGCTTTGTTCCTTGTGACTATGCCATTTTCATCCATCTTGTTTCTGAACACCCACTTTGTGCCTATAACACTCCTGTCATTAGGCCTGGGCACCAGCTTCCAAACATTGTTTCTCTCAAATTGGTTTAGCTCTTCTTGCATGGCTAAAACCCAATCTGGATCTAGAAGTGCATCCTCAACTTTCTTTGGCTCATCTTGAGACAGAAAGCTACTATATAGACATTCTTCTTGAGTTGCTCTTCTAGTTTGGACTTTTGAAGAGACATCACCTATAATAAGTTCAAAGGGATGATCTTTAGTCTATTTCCTTGAGGGAGGTAGATTTGCTCTTGAAGACGTAGCTTCATGATCATGATTGCCTTGATTGGATATTTGTCCTTGAGAAACTCCCCCTGAGTTTGTTGTCCCTAAGTGATCACTTCTAGGAGTATTCCTATGACTATCAACGGTATGACCGTTTTGGCTGTCAACGAAACGCTCATTCTGACTGTCAACGAATCCACCATCATGACTGTCAACGAAATGACCATTTGGTCTGCTAGCTGCTATCCTTTTTAACCTTAATGCAGCAATTTCATCTTCACTGCTGCTTTCATCTGTGCTAGATACAACAACTTTAGGCTGTTTCTCAGTAGCCTTATCATGATTCACTTGATCTCCTTCCTTATTTTCAAAAGAAAGACTTTCATGGAAACCTTCATCACAGAGACCTTGAATTTTGAGATCATCAAAAACAACATGTACAGATTCCATAACAATGTTGATTCTGAGATTATAGACCCTGTAAGCTTTCCCTGCTGCATATCCCACAAATATTGCTTCATCTGCCTTTGCTTCAAATTTCCCCAAATGCTCAGCTTGATTTCTCAGAACAAAGCACTTGCATCCAAAGACATGAAGAAAATCCAATAGTGGCTTCTTTCTTTTGAGTAACTGATAAGGGGTCATTCCTTTGGCCTGATTAATCAAAGAAATATTTTGAGTAAAGCAAGCTGTGTTAACTGCCTCAGCCCAAAAATATGTAGGTAACTTTGATTCATCTAGCATTGTCCTTGCAGCTTCAATAAGTGTTCTGTTTTTCCTTTCAACTACACCATTTTGCTGTGGTGTTCTTGCTGCTGAAAACTCATGCAAAATACCATTTTCTTCACAGAACACCTTCATGCTTGAATTCTTGAATTCTGTCCCATTGTCACTCCTAATCCTTCTTACTTTGAAATCAGGATGATTGCTTACCATCTTGATGTGATTGATAATGATTTCACTTGCCTCATCTTTAGAGTGCAAAAAGAAAGTCCATGTAAATCTAGAAAAATCATCAACAATCACAAGACAGTATTTCTTCTTTGAGATGGACATAACATTTACAGGGCCAAATAGGTCCATATGAAGCAATTCAAGCTGCTGGACAATTGATGACTCTGTCTTGCTTTTGAATGATGCCTTCTTCTGTTTTCCCTTTTGACAGGCATCACACAAACCATCCTTGGAGAACTCCACCTGTGGAATTCCTCTAGCAAGATCTTTCCTCACCAAATCATTCATAACTTTGAAATTCAGATGGGATAACTTCTTGTGCCATAACCAACTTTCATCCTTGCTTGCCTTGCTGAAAAGACAAGTGATGGTGTCTGAACTTGTGCTACTAAAGTCAGCAATGTACACATTCCCCCTTCTGAATCCAGTCATTACCACATTGTTGTTTCCTCCTTTAGAAACAACACAGGCTTCTCTAGAAAAAGTAACTAAAAATCCTTTGTCACAAAGTTGGCTGATACTAAGCAAGTTGTGCTTAAGACCATCCACCAATGCAACCTCATCTATGATGACATTCTCTTTTGAAATCAAGCCATATCCCTTTGTGTAGCCTTTGCTGTCATCTCCAAAAGCAATACAAGGGCCAGCTCTTTCCTGAAACTCTGTGAGCAGGGTAGAATCACCAGTCATGTGTCTTGAACAACCACTATCCAAGTACCAAAGATTCCTTTTGTCTCCCTGCACACAATAAAACCAAATCAAGTTGATTTTGGTACCCAAGTTTCCTTGGGTCCTGTCTTGTTAGCCTTTGCATTCCCTTTTGTACCATTTTTCACTTTGGGCTCAGATTGATTCAAATCAATCTTTACCCTTGGTGTTGATTTCTGAGGGTTGCTCATATTTTCATTCATAGCATGCATAGTTGGAGGAACAATCATGTTATTCATGTTCCATGGCATTTGTGGCATGTTAAACATATTCATGTAAGGATTAGACACAAATGGCATGCTAGCATATGGATTCTGAAATTGTGCATATGGAGCAAACATGTTAGACATAACAGGCATTGTAGGCATGGAACTGTTCATTGCAGACTTGGGCATTCTCACATTAGGAGTTTTCTTAACAGATTTGCAGTTAGTAGACAAATGACTAACACTTCCACAATTAACACATGTCTTTCTAGGAGCATATTTATCAGGTGTGTAATTGTTGTGTTTGTTAATTCCTACTTTGCCATTCCTGTTATTCTTTTTATTTCCCTTAGCCTCATTATGAACTTTCTCTACCTTGTCTTTCAATTGCTTGTTAGACAAGTGACCTACATTAGCTCTCTCAACAGGCTTCTCAATTTTCTTTAAAATACTAGACTCACCTTGAACAAAGTTCTTGGTGACAGGACCATACTTGTCATTAAGTCTAGTGAGTTTATCTTTTCTTTTGTCTGTCAACGAAACAGCCTGATCGGTTGATGGTTCATGTGTCAACGGAACATTGCATTCCGTTGACATATCAACCTTCAACAAATGATCATTGTTGTTTGTTGACTCTGTTCCTGATTCTAAGGTTTCACCAACATACCCTAGCTTCTCTTTGTTCCTTTCCCATGATTGCTCACAGAAGGATTCCACGCCTTGAACATTAATTATGTTGGTAGCAACATTCCTGGCATCCTTCCATTTTGCAATCACACTTTGTTCTATCTCAAGTTGTGTTCTAAGAATTTCTTCCCTTTGTAACACGTTCTCAAGTTCCTTCTTAGCATCCCTACTAACACATCTCATTTTCTCAAATTCAATGAGCTGTGCTTCTAACATTGCATTCCTATCACTTAAGAGCAAATTGGTCTCTTTTATTCTTGAATTCTCTTTAGTAAGTGATTTAAGAGTAACACGCAAATTATATAATACAGTAGACATTTCATTTACTGCATTGTCGCATTCCTCTTTAGAAAGCTCAGAAAGATTAGTAATTGTTACCTGGTTGCTTGAGGAACTTGCTTCCTGCTCATGATTGTCAGCCATAAGAGCCAAGTTGACATACTCAACATCATCATCAGAATCTTCACCATTACCAGCCCAATCATACTCCTGAGACATGAAAGCCTTTTCTTTTTGTTTGAGAAGTTCAAAGTATTTCTTTTTATAATCAACAGGCTCAAATTTCCTGTTGCCCTTCTCAACCTTGGGCTTTCTGCAGTCTCCAGCAAAGTGACCAAGCATTCCACAATTGAAACATTTTGACTTAGACTTTTCAATCCAGTTTGTTTTGCTAGGTTGAAAGTCTCTTCTTGGTGGCCTTGCTTCTGAGTTTCTTTTGAACTTGAACTTAGAGAATTTTCTAGACAGAAAAGCAATGTGTTCATCAATCTCATCTAAGTCCTCCAAGTTGGCTGGTTCTGATTCTTCTTCTTCTGTCATCTTGTCTTTACCCTTGCTAACATCACTCCTACAACTAGATCGACTAGTTGTGGCCTTTGCAGCTTCTTTATTGTCATCTTCAAGTTGGTTCACTGATGCAATCAATGCAATAGATCCACCCTTCTTCTGTACCTTTTCAATTTCTTCATCTTGCTCCATTTCCAGCTCATAAGTCTTCAAGGTTCCATAAAGCCTTTCAAGAGTGTAGTCTTTGTACTCTTGAGTGTTTCTGAGAGAAACAGTCATAGGCTTCCATTCTTTTGGAAGAGCTCTAAGAAATTTAAGGTTTGAATCCTTGGTTTGATAGATCCTCCCATACAACTTTAATCCATTCAAAAGCTTTTGAAACCTACTGAACGTGTCATTTAGGGTTTCACCAGCTTTAAAATGAAAATGCTCATATTGTTGTATAAGGAGTTGCATTTTATTTTCCCTGACTTGCTCAGTTCCTTCACAGAGTGTTCTAACAGTATCCCATACTTCCTTAGAGGTTGTACAGTTGATAACATTGTCAAACATCTCTTGCTCCAAACCATTAAACAGAATGTTCATGGTCCTTTTGTCTTTATGAACTTCTGCAATATCTTCAACAGTCCATTCTGAGACAGTTTTTGGAATCTCTACATCAGGTGCATCATCTGGCAGTCCAACTCTAGAGTCAAGCTTCATGGGAACGTGTGGACCTTTCTCAATGCAGTCTACATACCTCTCATCCATAGACATGAGATGTAAATGCATCTTTACTTTCCAGTGAAAGTAATTGTCTTTATCAAGAACTGGTATCTTCACACCTGCATCCTTCTTCACCATGGTTTCTGTTTTTGGTCTTGATCTTTAAACTTCTTGTATGTTAGAAGCTCGCTCTGATACCAATTGTTATTCCCAAATGACCTAACAGAATTGTAGAAGGGGGGGGGGGTTGAATACAATTCTTGATATTTTCTTGAAACTAAACACTTTATGAAATTAAACTGAACTGAATAAATAAAAACACAAGATATAAATAATTCAGTTGGATTGTTTGATGATCCAACTGAAGTGTTTTTATTGCGGAAATAATCTGTGATACAAATGTACACAGCTGCTCAGTTACAATGTTGTAGAGAAGAAATGCTCTCAAAGATAGCTAATACAATCTATTTGTTTTTCTTCTCTTTTCTAAAGTGACTGCTACACTTGGTTATAAATCCCAAGTTTACAATTCTACATTTGGTTAAACTAAAGAATAATAGAAGTAACCATCAGTAGCTTGCTTTTCATTCCTTTTGTCCAATGGTCCTTGGAGATCTTTGCTTTTGTCTTCATGCTCATTATAATCATTCCCAAGAGCCTTATTGGAAATTAGAATGTTTCCTTATTTCCAGTAACCACTTTGATGGTTTCCAATGCAAAGTACACTTCCATATCTCCTTTTAGATCTGTTCAGTAAACTGTCACTATCACTTTGTCAACTGCTCAAAAAGCAACATTGATTCGTTGATAGCAAGGAGATGTGTTTCGTTGATAGCTTCATTCTTCATTCCGTTGATGGTGTTTCCCTCGTTTCGTTGATGGGTAAACTCCATACCGTTGACAGAGTAATCTTCATACCGTTGACATGTCTTCACTTAGGCAGAATTACAAGGCATAACATATTTACAATTAACCAACCTATTTTGCCTATCTAGTACATAGTCAACATGACTTAGAAAACCTATCTAAAACATAGAATAGAATGCCTATCATACTGTGAAGTATTGTACAATGCAATTGCTACAACACTCATTTCGTTGATGAGCTTCCTGTCAACGAAACACTGCTAAGCATGCTGTTTCGTTGACAGCTACAAAATTGACTTTACACAAATTCTACTAAGTGTTTTATGCTTATCATCAAGAACAACATATTCCTAACAAGTTAAAGGATGATATTTTACACAAAACCCAAGTTAGTCCAACAAACTAGAAAGACAAAAGATTTCACCAACAAGTGGCTAGTGACAGCCAAGACAGACAGAGAAAGTATGCGGACTAAGCCCGCGAGTATAGAGATAGTACTGCTATTGATAAGCTAAATGGCGTGATGATGGATGACAAGCAAGTTTATGTTGGTGTATTTTCTGTACAAACAAGATAGAGAATATGAGGTTAGAGATTCGTGACGCTAAAAGATATCGTCATGGAAGGAATTGATGAGAATTGGAAAGAAAGGGAAGTTGAGCCGAGATTCATTGGGCCATCTGAGATTTTAAAACGCGTCAGGAAGGTGGCCTACGAGCCAGCCTTACCCCCCCCCCCCCCCCAACTTGTAGAATGGTCATAACGGGGTTCATGTGTCAATGCTACGTCAGTATACTATAGATGCCCGACATATGTTAGAGTACGAGCAAGTAGATATACAACCTGGTCTGACTTACAAAGAACAACCCGTGGAAATCGCGGATAGAAAAGAGCAAGTGCTAAGAGACAAGGTTGCCAAGCTAGTGAGAGGTTTGTGGAAAATCAAGAAGTGGAAGAATCCACCTGGGAGTTAGAAAGTGCAATGGGAGAGAAGTACCCCCAGTTATTCCTAAGATGATTCCGGGACGGAATCCTTTTAAGGAGGGGAGACTGTAATAACCCGAATTTTTGGTAAAATTAAAACTTTTCTTATATTGATTAAGTGCATCAGTGAATAGTGAATTTGGTGGATGAATAGTGATTTTGAGGATTAAGAAAAATTTTCATGCCACCTATGTACGAGACGTAGTGTGGATATTCCGAAGTCATATTAGTGATCTACGGAGTAAAAAAGTGAATGCAAAGACGATCGGAATTCAGAAATTCCAAATTTTATTTTGGTGTAGTATTTGACCGGGCAGCGAATTATATATTATTATATTCAAGAAATGAGATATTAAATTTGAGGATTTGATATTTTGGAATTTTATTATATTTGATTTGAGAATATTCGAGGAAATGCGAGAACATTTTCTAAAAATAAGGAATAAAGAGGGAATAGATAAGGGATGTTGGAGTTCATATTGATTTAAGGGATTGTGCCACAGTGGAGTAATAAAATGCAACGTATAAGCTGTAACGTATTGATTTTATTAAAAGAACACAAAGACGATCCAATTGGTGGAAGAAGAAAAACCAAGGTGTCATGCATGAAAGTCAACCAGAAAGCTAATGGTGTAATTGCAACATTGGCAAAAAGGGGGTTGTTTGATGAGAGGCCAACACTTGGACTAATGAGAGAGCAACAAGTGGACTAATGGATGGTTAACAAAACAAAAGAAAAGATGCATCTAAGTGACAAACAAAACAAAAGTAAAGATGAGCAAGAAGCTCTCCAATCTGCCAACCAAGAGCACAACTCAAAGAAAAATTCATATCTCGACTTCTATCCATCCATAAATCACCAAATTTTAACCATAGCTTCTCCACTCCATGGGTAACATTAGTCCAAAATTTCATGGTCAACAAAGGGGTGTAGCCTAGTCGAATCCCTTCCCCAAGTTGAAGATTCCAATCTGCCCTGTTCCTTGCAGTTTCTGCCATCGATCTTAAAACGCCCATAAGTAGAGCTTCAAGCATTCCCTGGTGATGATCTAGGACTCAAAAGAAAGCCCGAGAAGAGCACAAGGTCGGGTAGAAATTGTATCACCAAACTCTGATTTTTAGATTTGTTATGAATTTTACAAGATGAGGATGAATAGTAACTTCAAGTGGTTTTCTTGTTTTGATCTTAAGGATTTAGCACTTAAGGACTATCTAAGGCTTGTTAAGTGTTTGTAAACACTTGGTAGTGTTGCTAGAGCTTCCAAGAAGGTAAAACCCTAACCCACCTTTGAGTTTTATATGAGTTTTGAAGTGGTTTTGATGTTCATGTAAAGTTAAGATCATGATTAAGTGATTTAGTGATTGTTTGGCTTTGTTTAAATGTGTAAAATGATGGGTGTTGGATTTGAGCCTCGCCACTGATCTTAGAGGTGTATGATGGTTGTTTGTTGAGGTTGTGGATGTATGGTATGCCCGGTGTGGCTTGGTTATGTTGTGACAAAAAATGGAAATGCTCGATTTAGAGCCGTCGTAATGCCCATTTTTCTTGTACTGCCTTGACAGTAGTCACCCGAAACCATAACTGTGTCTAAAGAGTAAGTACTGCATATTATTGTGTATATATTTTTGTCTAGTTTGTTTGACCGCAAGAATCATGTCAAAAGAGTTTACGGTTTTTGAGTTATGGTCGTTTTAGTAAAAGTTGTTCGAGAAATGAAATTACAGAAACACATCAACTTCGTGACTGTGTTTGAGACCCTTACAAGTGATTATAAAATATGAGATTTCATGGTAAAGTGCTAAGATCAGTTGGCAAGAGGTGTGCGAAGGTTTCGAGTCCAAAAGATTATTTTTCGATTTTATAAAAATGCGACAGCAGAGGTTGCGCAAGTAAAAACCACTAAGAACCCGACTTAGAAACCAATGTTATAAATGGTTAAGTATAACTTGGATTTGAGGATCGATTTCGAACCAAACTTACGACTTAAGTATTTGACGAGTAGCATGGACTTAGTACGAGGCTAGATTAAGCCATTAAGTGCTGTGATTGTGATTCGCTTACGTGTTTAAGCATTTAGTACAAGTGGATTATCCAGGGGATTAATCGTGCGTTTTCTTTGACTTTGTCTAGATTGTCCGACATCGTCGCGAACCCCTACCACTTCTCGAGCATCAGGAAAGTTTTCGAAACCTATACTTACTGTTGTGGTGATAATAAACTATTTTCATATATGATATGCAAATGCGAGGTAAGCATGTTTTATTCCCAAGTACATTGCGATATATAAATTGCATACTTGTTTTCGAACTGATATATATAGCAATACTTGAGGTTATGACTTGAGGTTGTGGCTTATAAGTTAGATATAGGATATCAGCTATAAGCCATGTTTTTATAAATGCCCTAGGATAAGGGCGGGTGATTTTATTTAGATCAGAAGTAATTATATTTTCTGTATATATTAAAGGTTATTTTTCCGATAAAGATATCGGGCAACTGTTATTCAATCCTTATTTATTTAATGAATATTATTCTTGAATACTCAATTAAAGTTTATTTATTTAATGAATATTATTCTTGAATATTCATTTGAGGTTTATTTATTTAATGAATATTATTCTTGAATATTCATTTGAGGTTTATTTATTTAATGAATATTATTTCTGAATATTCATTTGAGGTTTATTTATTTAATGAATATTATTTCTAAATATTCATTCAAGGTTTGTTGATTTAATGAATATTATTTTGAATATTCATTTAATCCTTATTTATTTAATGAATATTATTTTTGAATATTCATTTAATCATTATTTACTTAAATGAATATTATTTTCGAATATTCGTTTAAGGTTTACTTATTTAATAAATATTATTCGATTATTTATTAAATACTTTTAAAACTTTATAAAAATGAGAAATGTATTTAAAGTTTATCCTCGACCTTCAATAATTATGAAGGATACTCTAAGCTGTATTATTAATTATTTTCAAATCAAAAAGAGGTTCCCAAAACCCTGTTTTTCCATTTAAATATGTCTTTTAAGAGGATTTAAATGCTCGCTCAACTATCAAAAATATGGGAAACCTGATTTAAGTGACTGCTAATCTTTTTAAACTCTCAACTAGGAGCAGGTGTAAGAGGTCGAGTCGCGCCGATCCATCATTTTATTGCCCCAAATGGGCCGAGAGATCCAGAAAGGCGGTAGACAATGTCAGGCTGTCGTGATTCTTCCATCTACATGTAGAAAACATATTTTTGTTGTACGACCTGCTGCTGATCATAGTAAGGTTAGTACGACGGGCGTGGTGAAGGCTCTAGTATTGGTTCATCATCCAATTTGGATATTCCTGCAACATGTATTGGGGTGAAGAACCGATCATGTTGGCAGGAGGTCGAAAAGTGTTTGGAAATGAAGTGACAATAAATCCTTGCAACTTCATCTTTTATTTTATGAGTATGACTCTGATAAAACCTTACTCAGAATATATATGCATAAGTGGATTTTGGGTTACAGAACGTTATATGAAATTTTCCTCGTAACGTCATCTTTTATATCATATGACTCTGTGGATACCTTACATAACATGAGTTATGGTAAGGGAGTTGTTTATACTGAATCACCTTATAACTTCATCTTTTAAAGTTATATGTTGATATTCTGCTTATATAGCAGATATTTTTCGGAAAGGTTATATTGGTTTACTTTGAAACCTCATCTTTTATATTATACTAGAACTTTGTTCATAATATAGCAAAAAGTTTGCAGAAATATTATGAAAATGATATTTGAAGTACAATAATGGTACTGTTTTTGGGAATACATTCCGATAAGGAAATAATTTCAGTAGCGAGATATTTTGACAAATTATTCTCTTATACCCGCTTTATTCTGGGTTGAGTTAAAGGCAGGATTATGCCATACCTTTATTACCTTGCTGAGCTATCGATCACTCTTGCTATTGTTTTATAAATATTATATAGCAGCGAAGTAGGATACCAAGGATTCAGCGCACATCCCTCAGGCGAGTGGTAAGCGTAAGGCATTCTCATGAGCAGTTTCTAGCAGTGATCCTGGAAGTAGTGTGAACCAGTCAGATCAAGCTGGAGCTTTTGGTATTCATCTTATGTATAGATATGAATGTTATGAGAGGGTGGTGAGTATTACAAGGCTAAGTTGGTAATGTACCATTACTTAGAAGTTGTATTAGTAGCAAATTCAAAAGGACATTTGGGTATTGTAATAAAGATTATCTATTCCGCAATGGTTGTATTTGTGTCGTTTCTGAGACTCTAACCTGTGTGTGTGTGTGAGAGAGATGTATACATTGTGGGGTCATAAGCAGATGAATTGTGTCTATTGTGAGTAAAGCAGGTGTTAGGCCGATTACACAATATATAATCAAGTATACTTATAATAATAACAATAAGAACACTGTTTATGAACAATAAACTGTATGGAATTAATAACTCCTCTCTCAGTGATGTAAAATATCACAGAGAGCTGCTAGGTTACAAAGAATGATAATTCACGTATTCGCATTCCTTTTAGGGTTAACCTATCTGTGTTTATATAGTACACAGCTACATACAATTCTAATTGATATTCCTATAAATTATCTATACAATTAATATCAATTAAGAATTGCTTCCGTCTTCTGTTCCGTTTCCTTAGCTATCTCGATATCTCTTTGCTTCTTTCCATCTTCAAAGAATATCGCTTCTAGAATCTTCATTGACTTCACCGACAGCTAAGCAAACTCTGACCATCAGACTTTAACAAACTCTGACTGGTCCTCCAGCTAAACTCTGATAGTTTCCTGGTACTTTAAACACTGATAAACAAACATCAGCAATTATATCTAACAATCTCCCCCAACTTGTTCATACTAAAATGTACAAGTTAACAGATAATTGATGATGTCAAAACATATAACAAATGCAGTGTTTATAAAATCACAGAGTTTATATTTAACTTAGAACAGAAAACTTTAAAAACTTACAGACTCCATTTACTTAATTTCTTCAATATCAGGTACAGTCCTGATGTAGTCCATAAGCAGTCTTCTCTCAGGTCTCTCTAGCTCAGCTACCATTATTTTCTTTAGCTCTTTCAACTCTGGATCACTCTCCCCAGTTTGGTAAATAGCAGCCCTTAGAGCATAGATGTTGTTCTTCCTCATATCATTTCCTAGCTTTATTATGAAGGATTTATCTAATTCCAGATTAAATTCCAACACCTTTATACCAAGATCTGTTCTGAGTCTTGCACTGTTCCTTTGCATCTCAACAAGCTTTCCATTGTAAAATCTGTACTTCGGTATATAAGAACCAGCAGACTTTAAGCCACAAAGAATTCTAGCTTTCACCATCCTGCTTCTTAACACCTCAGCTGCTTGATGAGTTCTTTGATTTTTGATCTTCAGTATATACAGTACATACTCCAGCTCTTCCTTCAGCTTTAATCCAATATCAGCTTCACCAACTCTGTATACTCTGCCATCAGCTTTGAAGTATAACAGAAAATCCTTCTTTAATCCTCTATGGTGTATTAACTGAACCGACTCTAAAGCATCAAGATTTTCTTGAGTCACACCAACACCTGGTTCAGATAATGAAGTTTGATCCACAGGACTATTATTCACTCTCTTTTCTCTATGAGATCCCAGTCCAGATTTATCTCTTGATTCCTTTCCCATGATAGTTCTGCTTTGGAGAATATTTACATTTGCTGGAATCAGAGAATGCTGAACAGTGATTGGTTTAGCAAAAGTCCTTTGGAGTTGTGAAGATAGCTGAGTCTGTACAACTTGAGTAGAATCAGAGGTTGTCACAGCTTTCAATGTTTGAACAACTTGAGCATTGTCAGAGGTTGTTTGAGCTTTCAATGTTTGAACAACTTGAGCATTGTCAGAGGTTGTTCTTCTACAAGCTTTCCTTTGCCTTTATCAAGCCTAGTTTCTACAGCTCTCTTTGCTTGTTGTAAACTCTGTTGAGAGTCTACATTTTCTTTAATGATAATTCCTTTTTCTTTAGGCCTTGAAACCTTCACATTTTTCTTTACCTTCCCAGTCTTTAGATTCTTTTCATGCTCTTCAGCTAGCATCAATTCTTCAGCTTGAATATCTTCTATGGTTGCATCAGCACCATGTTCTTCTAGAAACAGCTGAGCTGCAATCTCTTCATCAGTATTTGGTTGAGAAGTCAACAATAAGCTTTTAGCCCTTGAAGAAGATTGAGCACCAGTGTTTATTTTCTCAGAGTTTGCTCTAGCAGAGTTTGACCTAAGTCTCCCTTGCTCTTGAATTGATTTGGATTGTAACTCTTTTCCTTTTGCACCACCATCAGTAGAATCATCATGTCTACTCAGAGTTTGAGACTTTTGCATTTGTCTTTAAGTACTCTCTCCCCCTTTTTGACATCATCTGGTATTAACACTGAAGTGAGCAATTCTAGAGAAGTAGCAATAGAATCAAGTTTGTCAGACATGACAGGCTGATTTTCTTCAACTTTACTAAGTCTGTTCTTGAGAACCTCTTGATCTTTAACCAAGGTAAGCATCATAGATTTATCTTGTTTCAAAGACATATCTCTAGCAACCACATCATTCCTCAACCCAGTAACAGACTTCTGAGTTTCATCAAAGCGATTGTGAAGAGACTTGACTTGAACAATTGTTGCTTTGAGATGAGTAAGAAGCTCTGGATTTGTAATTGAATCAGCAGATTTTGTCACAAAATCAGCAGCCCTTTGATCAGTAAATATACAATCCTGGCTTGACCACTTGGAAAAGTACATATTCTGAAAGTGAAGTTCAGTGTTATGCTGAGTTTCCTTTGGATTTGGTTGAGCAGAAAGTCTTTGAGAAGATGAATCAGCTTGATCATCAGACTTTGCAGAAGACTCAGCACTTGGAGAATGTGGAATATTTTCAGCAAATGTTTCTTGAGCACCTTCATGTGCGAGATTCTCAGAGTTTATATGCTCTTGAACATTTTCTTCTTGTACAGCCTCAACAACAGGCTCTGCAGTAGCTTCAACAATATTCTCTGCATTTGCTTCAAAATTATTTTCTGCAGTTTCTTCAAGATCAGTTTCTGCAGCTACACCCTTTGCTGTCTGATCAACCTCTTCACCTTTTTCAAGTATTTGGTGAGTTACAGAGAGAACCTCTGTATGAGTAGATAAAGACTCATCAATTATAACTGTAGGTTGATCAGCTGCCACATCCTCTGTTTCACCAATACTACCAAACTCTTCTAGAGTTGCAGAGGGATGTGCTTCAACTTCCTCTTCAATATCCATCTCCAATATAGGTTCAAGAAAATCATCAGTAAAAGCAGCATTATCATCAGTGTTTACTCTGTCTTCTTCAGGCACAGTAGCATTTGCAGAATGATCTTCAATCACAACCTCAGGAGCTTCAGTAGTTGTAGAATCAGGAACCAATCCACCAAAAAGATAAGCAGCAACCAACTTCCTTTTCTTGGTATGAACAGATTCAGTTTCATCAGAAACCCTATTCTCATCATTAGTAGGTCTGTTTGCCCTCTTCTTCTTCCTTGAAGTACCAACTAAGTGTGGTAAATCATCAGCATTTGCAAGTTTTGCAGCCTTGACAGCCTTAAAAGCTCTATGCTTAGTCCTACCCCCAGTCTTTGATTTTTGAGATGTAGATGGAAGAGGTTCAGAGTTTGTTGGTTGTTCAGACTCTGGTTGAGGTTGTAAAAATTGTTGAACTAAGGCAGGAAGAAACAAGTCTCCAACATTCCCTTTCTTAATATCCTTGTTTGTTAAATCAGAGAATATTCTTTTATGCAATTTAAATGAGGGAATGACATCCTCCTCAGCAATCTCAACCCCAGCAACACAAATAGAAAATATTAACTGACAGAAACGAGCAAAATAGACTACACTCCTATTCTCTGTCATCTTTTCTCCTAAGTTATTCAAAACAAGTCTAGCAAAATCAAAATTGTTGCCATAGATAAGAGAATACCCGATTTGCAGACTGTCAATTGGAATAGCATCCCAATTGGTACACTTCTTTCCGAACGCCCTTGTAATACAGTCGAAGAAGAAACTCCACTCCTTCCTCAAGAACGGTCGCTTCAAGTTACCTGTTTTTGCCAAAGACCCAGAATAACCAATCTCCCTCATCATACGCTGAAGCTCAGCATCTCCCACAGAAATAGTGTAAGCATTAAAGTCTTCAAACCCAAGAGCATCTCTAACAGTGGTTGGAGTGACCACATACTCTTGTTCATCAAACTCAAAGATTATCGAAGGAGTTCCAGACTCTCCACCATCATCATAAACGCCTGTTTCCCAGAAAGCTTTGATTTGAAGTCCAGAAAGCTTTGCTGGCTCCACAAGAGCTTGTCCAATGTCTGATTGAGCGAGAAAATTCTGAAACAGATGAAACGCCTCTGGTGCGTTCTCAGTGGATAGGGGTGCTGCATAATTGTTAGGGACAAAATCGAGACCAACAGATTGAAACATAGTAGTTGCCATTAGAAATATTTGCAATAGATCAGAGTTTATGCTTAGAGAAAGTGTTTGAGAAAGTGATGCAGGAAAGTGTTTGTGAATATGCTTATGTGACAATGTCCTGTGAATAGAGTAAGTCTGTAAAAATTTGAAACGTTGAGTGTATAATGATTAAATATGAATTAAAACTGAAGAGTTTTAATCATTAATACACACAGCATGCTTACTCGTGAAATGTGTGAGTGGGACAGTTGGCACACATGCATTAACTGACAGCAGTAAATCATGGTAGTTTCCAACACGCATGCGCAGTAAAAGGCACTAATTACTGCTATTTTCTAGATACCTTTCTTCATTTTCAAAAACTCAACAAACCGTTATCAATCATACTCTCTATTTTCCAAAAATAATGTTCCTCAATAATTATGAAATGTCTGAAACACATTTATTTATTTTAATCATCAGAGATTAAAAATAAATTACCTCGGCGTAGAGTACACAGTTCATCAGTTTTTATCAATTCTCCACCTTCATTAATAATCTCTTTTCTCAAAATGCACAGTTGTGATTATTTGTGTGTGAATAGCAGAGTTTACTGAATATAAATATTTAGAACATCTCAAAGTGCATAAAATCCACAAATTAAATCAGTAAAAACTGGTTGCCCAAACTCTCATATGTTAAACATATTCTGATTTCATCTAAACTCTGTACCTATATATTAATTCATTTGTTTTCACCCCCTATCTAAAATTTCTGTTTTTTTTTAATTTCTTTTCCAGTAATCAGTGGTTGGCACTAGTCACCAAAAATTTGAAAATTTTAGCCCTTATTTCATACAATAAGTTCATGGGTCTTCCTAGGCACAACATGATCTCAAAGGAATTTGTGCATGTTTTTGCATCTTTTGCTTGAGGGTGAATTAACAGCAACTAATTATCAGAGTTTAGACTTACATCATTTAATGTATATTATTTATGAGAGAAAATGCAAACAGCTAATACAGACTCAGTGTATAGGATCAATAAACTAAGAGATGCTATGAATATAGAGACAGTATCATGCTGTGTAAATTTTCTGCACACATTTGAGATCAGATCATATATAACTCAAAAGGATTCACGATTACTTACTGACAATCATGATTCACACAATTTTCTTCATTGGTGATTATGTTTCAGACAATATCACAATCAGAGTATAACATCAGAGTTTAACCGACAGAGTATGTTAATCAGAGTTTAACAACATGATTTGCATGACAGTTAACATAAGTATGAAAACATGAGCAACATATCATAGAAGAGTTAATTTTGAGTCTAACCAGTATCTCTAGTCGAAACCAGAAATCATTCCTAGTTCATTTACCAGTCTTGTAAATGTAGCTTCACTCAAAGGCTTGGTGAAGATATCTGCAAGCTGTTGTTCTGTAGACACAAAATGAAGCTCAATGTTTCCTTCCTCTACATGTTCCCTGATAAAGTGATACCTTATGCTGATGTGCTTGGTCATGGAGTGCTGTAATGGATTTCCTGTCATAGCAATAGCACTTTGATTATCACAGAAAATAGGTATTTTAGAGTACCTTAACCCATAATCCAGCAATTGATTCTTCATCCACAGAATCTGTGCACAACATCTACCAGCAGCAATATACTCTGCTTCTGCTGTGGATGTAGAAATTGATTTATGTTTCTTGCTGTACCAAGAAACTAATCTGTCACCTAGAAATTGACAACTTCCACTAGTGCTCTTTCTGTCAATCTTACAACCTGCAAAGTCTGCATCAGAGTAACCAATTAACTTAAACTCTGATTCTCTAGGATACCACAAACCCAAGGTTATGGTTCCTTTGAGATATTTTAAAATCCTCTTCACAGCTGTTAGATGAGGCTCTCCGGGATCTGCCTGAAATCTTGCACAAAGACAAGTTGCATACATAATGTCTGGTCTACTTGCAGTCAGATAAAGAAGAGACCCTATCATGCCTCTGTAGTTTGTCATATCTACTGAAGTTCCTTTGTCTCTGTCTAGCTTTGTTGCAGTTGCCATAGGAGTTGTTGCAGATGAACTATCAAGCATACCAAATTTCTTGAGAAGATTTCTGGTATATTTTGCTTGATTGATAAAAATTCCATCATCTGTTTGTTTTACCTGCAAGCCTAGAAAATAACTAAGCTCTCCCATCATGCTCATTTGGTACCTGGACTGCATAAGCTTGGCAAATTTCTTGCAGAGTTTATCATTAATAGACCCAAAAATTATGTCATCCACATAGATTTGAACTAAAAGCAAATCATTACCAGAATTGAAATAGAACAAGGTTTTATCAATTGTACCTCTAGTGAACCCACTTTCTAAAAGAAATTGAGCCAGAGTTTCATACCATGCTCTAGGTGCCTGCTTTAGTCCATATAATGCTTTGTCAAGCCTGTAGACATAATCTGGATGTTTGGGATCTACAAACCCTGGTGGTTGTTCAACAAACACTTCTTCTTCAAGTTTCCCATTGAGAAAAGCACTCTTCACATCCATCTGAAAGACTTTAAATTTCTTGTGAGCAGCATATGCTAGAAAAATTCTTATGGCCTCCAACCTTGCAACTGGAGCAAAGGTTTCATCATAGTCAATTCCTTCCTGTTGAGAATATCCTTTTGCCACAAGTCTAGCTTTGTTCCTTGTAATTACCCCCTCACTGTCAGTCTTGTTTCTGAAAACCCACTTTGTACCAACAACAGACCTATTCTTTGGTCTTGGTACAAGTGTCCATACTTCATTTCTTTCAAACTCATTCAATTCCTCCTGCATAGCTGTTATCCAGTTAGCATCTTGAAGAGCTTCATCCACTTTCTTAGGCTCTGTTTGAGATATGAATGCATGAAACAGACATTCATTTGCTGTAGCACTTCTTGTTTTCACACTTGCATCTGGATCTCCAATTATTAGATCAGGTGTATGAGCCTGAGTCCACTTTCTTGCTGTAGGTAAGTGGCTTCTTTCATCATTAATAGATCCTCCCCCTTGATCCATGCTCTCCTGATTTTCTTCTTGACCATCTGCATTCTCTGAGGCTCCCCCTGAATTGGACTGCTCAGAGTTTGAATTTTCAGAGTTTGTGTTAGATTCTTCAGCTGACTCATTTTCAGAATGTGAGTCATCATGTTGAGATGTTTCTGAAGTATCTTTATGCTCCCCCTTAACTGGTTCTGTCAGAGAAACTTCCTCAGTATTTACCAGTAGAGGTTCAGAGTATGCTTCGTCAGAGTTTGTTGGATTGGCTTCATCAGAGTTTACGTGATCAGAGTTTAGATCTTCATTTTCAAAGCGAAGTTGATCATGATATTCTTCATCTTCTATTCCAGTTATTTTCTTGTCATCAAATGACACATGTATAGATTCCATGATCACTTTAGTTCTCAGATTGTAGACTCTGAATGCTTTAGTTGACAGTGGGTATCCAACAAAGATTCCTTCATCAGCTTTTAAGTCAAACTTGGTCAACTGTTCAGGATGAGTTTTCAACACAAAGCATTTGCACCCGAAAATATGAAAATATTTCAGGTTTGGTTTCTTTTTCTTCACCATCTCATATGGTGTTTTCCCGTGCCTATTGATCAGTGTTGCATTTTGAGTAAAACAAGCAGTTTGAACAGCTTCTGCCCAGAAATAAGTTGGCAATTTTGCTTCATCAAGCATTGTTCTGGCAGCTTCGATTAAAGTTCTGTTCTTTCTTTCAACTACACCATTCTGTTGTGGAGTCCCTGGTGTAGAAAATTCTTGCTTCACTCCTCTTTCCTTGCAAAATTCTTCCATTGTTGCATTTCTGAATTCAGTACCATTATCACTCCTGATAATTTTCACTTTATACTGTGATCCTTTATCTAGTAGCTTTACATGATCCATCAGAGTTAAGGCAGTTTCATCCTTCTTTGCTAAGAAATACACCCAAGTATACCTAGTGTACTCATCAACAATGACTAGAGCATATTTCTTTCTGCCAAGAGACATTACTCTGGACCAAATAGATCAACATGTAGAAGATGATAAGGATCCACAACTGAAGATTCAGACTTACTCTTGAAAGATGACTTCCTTTGCTTGGCCTTTTGACAAGAAGCACACAGACCATCTAAGCTGAGTATTGACTTTGGAAGCCCCCTTACAAGATATTTTTGAATTAGCTCATTGATGTTGTTCAGATTTAGATGAGAGAGCTTTTTATGCCATTTCCAGCTCTCTTCTTTTGACATTTTTGCAGACAGACACACAGCTTTTCCTTCAGAGTTTGTTACCAAACTTGCTTCATAAATATTATTCTGTCTGTGTCCAACTAGAACAACTTTCCCTGTAGATTTGCTAACAACCTCACAGGATTCAGGTTGAAAATTTACATGATAACCTCTGTCACAGATTTGACTCACAGATAGCAGGTCATGCTTGAGTCCTGGAACATGAGCTACATTGGTGATGATGACACTTCCAAGATTGATATTGCCATATCCCATAGTACGTCCTATGTTGCCATCTCCATAGGAAACTTTTTGGCCAGCTTTCTCCTCATAGTTTGATAGCAGGGCTTTATTTCCAGTCATGTGTCCTGAACATCCACTGTCCAAGACTAGGGTGCTTTCCCTTATGCCCTGCAATCACAAACAATTAAAGAGAATTAGATTTAAGGATCCATACTTGCTTGGATCCTTTGGCTTTCTTAATATAGTTAGCTTTTGCAGCGAAATTCTTATCAACAGAGTTTAAGCTAACTATATCAAAGTTTACACTATCAGAGTTTACACTTGCAGAATCAACTTTAACCCATTTCAAGTTGGGCTTCAACTCATAATAGTTGTGATAAATAGCATGATAATCCTTGCAAGTATAAATAGAATGCCAAGTACTCCCACAATGAGTGCATAAAGTCTATGGTCTAACCCTAACATATTCATTCTTAACTCCAGACTTGGAGGGTAAAGAATTAATATCTTTGTTCTTCCTGCAGAAGCTCGCAAGATGGTTAGTACTACCACAATTATGACATGTTTTTCTTGGAGCATCAGTAATAGGCAAATGATTATTACTTCTATTAATGCCTACTTTTCCATTTCTGTTTTTCCTGGACACTTTCTGTTTTTCAACAGACTTTACCTCTTTGAGTTTATACTTGAATTGTTTCTCTGTCATTGAACCAACATTCACCTGTTTAACACAAGTTTTTACTGGTTCTATCTTAACAGTTTCTTTTTCAAGTACAGAGTTTTGCTTACTGGATTCAGGAACAAATTTCATAGGTGTAAGATGTGTTCTAACTTTAACTTTATCTTTAAACCTAAGTTCATCTTCCTCACAGTAACCTAACCCAACTGTATCTGTTTGAAAAACTTGATGTGTGTCTTTTCCAGAATTTGTCCAGGTTTTAATTACCTTCCTCTCTTTTTCCAAATCAGTTTCTAGTTCCCTAAATTTCTTAAGCAACTCCTGTTCAACATAAACAGCATCATCTCTTTCCTTTTGAACGTGTTGCATGTTAACAAGTTCATCTTCAAGAAATTTATTTCTCTCTATAAGATTTAGATTCTCAGATTTAATTCTCTCATTCTCTAAAGTCTGATCTCTGTAACTAACATGTATGCTTTTAAGATAAATTCTCAATTCAGATATATTATCAGTATCATAAGCATAAGTTGTTAGGGGTACCTTATTTTCAGATGAATCAACTTCATCTTTGACAGTTGCCATGAGAGCATAGTTTACATCCTCATCTGAATCTGAAGTGTCTGCCCAGTCTCTTCCTTTAGTGATGAGTGCTTTTTCAGATTTTCCTTTCTTGCACTCTGGAGCATAGTGACCCATCTCTTTACACTTGTAGCACTGGATCTCAGACTTGTCTTTCTTCCCAGATTTGATATCCCTTCCTTCAGACTTTCTGAAACTCTTCCTTTCAGAGTTTGAATCTTTCCTAGAGAATCTTTTTCCTTTCTTGAAGTTCTTGAAACCCATTTTCTTGAAAGTCTTTACCATCAAAGCAGCCATTCTCATCATCTCTTCTTCATCATCCTCGATTTCAGATGATTCAACAGTGTTTGAGTCATCATCAGAGTTTGATGACTCACTTTCAAAGTTTATGACCAAAGCCTTTCCCTTAGCTTTCTTCTTTGATGTCTCTTTCTTAATGAGTTTTTCTTCGACTTTGAGAGCAACAGATTTTGTCTTCTTTCCAGATCTTTTGTTTCTTTGTTCTATCTCAAGTTCATGAGTTTTAAGCAACCCATAGATTTCATCAAGATCTGTTTCTGCAAGATCATAATTATCTCTTATTGTTGTTGCCTTTAAATCCCATCTTTTAGGTAGAGATAGTAGAAACTTGAGATTTGACTCTTCAAGATCATATTCTTTATCAACCAGAGACAAATCATTCAACAGTTTACAGAATCTGTCATATGTATCAGTCAAAGTTTCATCAGATCTTGAGTCAAAGTGTTCATTCTCCTGTGTTAGAATAGTCTTCCTGTTCTTCTTTATAGCACTTGTTCCTTGACACCTGACTTCTAAAGAATCCCAAATTTCTTTGGCAGTCTTGCAGCCAATAACTCTGTTAGACATGACATTATCTAAGGCACTATGGAGAAGATGTCTAACTTTTGCATCCTTTGCAATTGATGAGATGTCCTCAGGAGTCAAATCTTTCTTTTCTTTTGGAACAGTCTTTTGTTCTTGACCAGCAACAACAGGAGACAATTTAGTTGGCATATGAGGACCATCATTAATTCTATCAAGGTATTCTGGATCTGTGGCTTCTAGAAACATGGTCATTTTTACCTTCCATATTGGGTATTCCACTGGTCTGAGAATTGGAACCCTGATTGTCTCATATCGACTAACAGAAGTTGGTTGAACCTTCTGAACATTAGCACATGCCTGAGTATTTTCAGCCATGATTATACTTGTGTTTAGATCAAAAACTGTATATATTTAACAGCCTTGGCTCTGATACCAATTGTTAGGCCGATTACACAATATATAATCAAGTATACGTATAATAATAAAAATAAGAACACTGTTTATGAACAATAAACTGTATGGAATTAATAACTCCTCTTTCAGTGATGTAAAATATCACAGAGAGCTGCTAGGTTACAAAGAATGATAATTCACGTATTCGCATTCCTTTTAGGGTCAACCTATCTGTGTTTATATAGTACACAGCTACATACAATTCTAATTGATATTCCTATAAATTAGCTATACAATTAATATCAATTAAGAATTGCTTCCGTCTTCTGTTCCGTTTCCTTAGCTATCTCGATATCTCTTTGCTTCTTTCCATCTTCAAAGAATATCGCTTCTAGAATCATCATTGACTTCACCGACAGCTAAGCAAACTCTGACCATCAGACTTTAACAAACTCTGACTGGTCCTCCAGCTAAACTCTGATAGTTTCCTGGTACTTTAAACACTGATAAACAAACATCAGCAATTATATCTAACAGCAGGCAAGGCAAGAAGTAAGTGGATCGTGACTACTCTAAATCCCTGACCCCGGATTTGGGGCTGTTACATCATTGGTCTGAGGAGGAGCAGCTTCAGTTACCTAGTGCTCCTATTGATCACTCGACGATCTCTAGGATGGAGGACTGGCCAGGTGGCGCTCCTGACTACTCTGGTTTGGGCTATACTGATTTTGATGACGAGGAAGAAGATGCTCCGCCTCGTGAGCCTGCAGCACAGAGGGGAGGTACATTTGGGATTCAGCGAGAGGTTGATGGTCTGACTTTGGTGATGCTCAGTATAGGCGGCTGACTCAGCGTATAGACGCCATGCACGACATTAATCGCCGCTTTGCTCAGGATTTGAGTCAGGCTTTGGGTACTGTTTTCAGAGCCACTGGAGTTGATGTTGCTTGGCCTGACTTTGGCGCTGATTCTGTTTATCCACCACCGGATACACCACCCGAGGAGGGTGGTACTGCTGATGATTAGGTATATTCTGCACTTTCCTTGTTATTACCTTCAATGAGGACATTGAAGACTGTAAGTTTGGGGTTGATAATTAAGGATTAGTAGTGTTAGTGTGCGTGTTCATATAGGATTCATATTGCATATATAGTTAGTTCATTCATATCTTTGCATGTTTATGTCATTTAGAGCATTCTGTTTGCATTAGTGTTTATATCTATCATGTGAGTCCATTTAGTTGCATTTGCATAGCATATTTCATGATCCCGTAGGACTTGGATATTTCCGTTGGTGAGTCGATGTTGAGTGGAGTGTGGTGTTGATGAATAGAGGGTTGATTTAAGTTCCTAGGAATTGACTTGCATGCCAGAAACAAATTAATTTCACAAGTCTCATTGGTTGCTTTTGAATTTGATCAGACCATGCTTGTTTGGATGTTAGAATTTAATCACTTGCTTACATTTAGAATGTTCGTCTATTCTCTTGAAAACGAAGGAGCACTTAAGTATAAGTTTGGGGGAAACCAGGGATTTCATGCTAGTTGTTAATAAAACCTAGGCGTCAATTGGCTAGTAGCCGCTCATGAAAAAATGAGTAGTCTAGGGAGGGATGAGAAAAAGCAAAGCGCACTCATTCCGAAATAAAGAAAAAAAGAAAAAAAAAGAGTTGAGTTAGTTGTGTTTATGCAGAATTGATCAGGGTGAGCTCTTTAATACTCGAGCAATTAAGTTCTAGGGGACTTTGTGCCTAGTGACCTAAGACTTTTCCGGTCTGGGATCCACTTACCTAACGCTCGTTACATGGGTATTATTGTATAAGCCTTTTGGGGTCTCATCCAATGCACAGTCAAATAAGCATGCGTGTTGTGTATAGTATTTTGTGTGTCGTAATAAAGCATAAATAAGCACGTACGTTTCTGTGTTTGTATTGTTAGTATACGGGGATTTAGTCGAGCTCTGTTTGGAAGATTGCATTCTTTGAGATGTTGGCTTGTTGATTGGTTATGGTTAGTCTGAGGGGATCGTTTGCATTAGCATATTAGTTGCATTCATGCATTGCATTATATATATATAGAGTCTGTTTATGCTTGAGGACAAGCATCGGTTTAAGTTTGGGGGTGTGATACGTGGATTTTATATCTACTTGGAACGCTTCCTATTGGCTTAAATTGATTGATTGCACTTAAGTATTTGGTGTGTTTAATGTGTTTTTAGCTAGAATGTGCAGAGCTACAGATGGAGGCAGAAATGTGAGGATTCATGTATATATGGTGGATATGTGCTCAAGAGGAGAAGTCCATGCAGTAAGGGAGTTGGAAGCGCAAGGAAACGAAAAGAAAATAGTTTGCAGAATCCATGAACAGTAGCACTGTTCATAGCGCGCCCACACTGTTCATAGCGCGCCCGCGCCTCTATGGAGCGCGCCCGCGCCTCTATGGAGCGCGCCCGCGCCTCTATGGAGCGCGCCCGCGCCTCTATGGAGCGCGCCCGCGCCTCTATGGAGCGCGCCCGCGCCTCTATGGAGCGCGCCCGCGCCTCTATGGAGCGCGCCCGCGCCTCTATGGAGCGCGCCCGCGCCTCTATGGAGCGCGCCCGCGCCTCTATGGAGCGCGCCCGCGCCTCTATGGAGCGCGCCCGCGCCTCTATGGAGCGCGCCCGCGCTTGTCGAATGCTGAAGGAGCGCGCCCACGCCTCTCAGGAGCGCGCCCGCGCTATGACGAAAGCTGAAAATGCTGATTTCAATTCTGTTTTGGAAACCAGCAGAGACCAGTCAACCGTGAGGCTATATAAACACTTGGGGACGATTTTAGGGCATGATATATATCCATATACCTACATATTAATCTATCCACCAGCAAGGAGAAAAAGAAGACGGCTGATTACGAAGATCTAGTTTCATCTTATCTTTATATTCTTCTAATTAGGCGATACTTTGGATTCTCGTTGGAGTTGTTTTTCTTAAACCTTATTACTAGTACTCTCATTATTAGTATTCCAGACATATTTATTATCAAGTTTTCATCAGAACCCACGATGATGAACGGTTCGATTATGAACTAATCGTTATCGTGGGATTCTAACGGATTTATCTATGGATTTTAGTAGTTAATTGTTTTAAAGATTTGTGTGTGATGAATTATTGATAACCTAGTTTGGTTGTGCTTATTCTTCTTGGATGCGTAGCTAACATCTAAGTTGTTTGTTAATCTCTATTGATTGCGAAAGTGGATATAGAGGTTTAGAACTTGCCATGCTAGCATAGGTTTATGTATGTTTGTCATGCCTGATTCGTAGGTGATTTTAACCATCTTACCTGCCCTATGTAATCTGAATGGATAACTTGTTCGTTAAACCGTTATGTTTTCAAATCTTATAGACATATAGGGTCTAAGCGTAATTGGTGTCTGCTCAACTTCTATCTCTTTTGTGGATGTTTGAGTGGTTTGGTATACGTATACTGAAAGGTAGCGTGTACTGATTTCGTGTTGTCCGATTAGTTGTCACAACCGTCACATACATTGATTAAAGACATAAACTCTGAATGAAGTATTTAACGAAGTTAGGATCCCATGCCTTATTCTCATAAGTAATTCGACAGTAATTTCCTTAGTTAATCTTATTTTTAATAATTTGTTTAGTTAAATTAGTTAATCACAACTCAACTTTGATTCTTGTCTTAGCAGTGAACAATAGCCATACATTGTTGCATAAGTGCATAACTGTAGTAAACCAGTCTCTGTGGGAACGAACTCTACTTATTCATATATTACTTGTGACCGCGTACGCTTGCGTGATTTTGTGCGAACAACTACAATTACAGAGTTGAAGAAGTGTCTTCTTCAGTTGTTGGTTGCAGAAGGTCATTTACGAGAGAGGGTTAAGAGCTTGAAAAATTGACAGAGAAATTAATAGTGCTTTAAATTCTATCATTGTATTGATTTTATGTACCCTGAACTCATTGAAGCTAATCCTACGGATTAGAATTGTAGCACCCTTCGCGGTTTATATTTATAAAACGATATATTACCCGACTCGTGTTTTGATTTGGTAAATTTTATTTCGGACAAGAACACAATTAATTATCCGCGAACGAAATCGAATAATTTGTGAGTATCGTATTCAACCCCCCCCCTTGTACGATACTTTTGACCTAAAAATTGGTATCAGAGCTTCTTGATTGACGTACAAATTAGATCCAGTGATTGAGACCAAAATCAAACAAGGCTTGAAAATTTGTAGCAAAATTTTTAATTTTCAAAATTTTCATTTTTTTGGAATTTTTTTGAATCTTAAATAATTTAAAATTTTCAGAAACCATGAGTGCTCCAAAGACAACTGCTGGTATCAAAGTTCATCCATTTACTAGAGATGATTTCGATCTGTGGAAGATGAAGATGCTATTATTTATCAAAGCGTCAAATCCTTTGTATATTGGCATATTAGAGAACGGACCGTTTGTACCAATGAAACCAGTAGGTGAATCTACAAATCCTGATGGTACTAGAGTTCCCCAAGGTTCAACCCCAAAGGAATTGACTGAGTACACAAAGACAGACAAGGAACTGGTTAGATTGGATACAGGTTTAATGCTGATATTAACTGACTCCGCAGATAAGGAAATGAGTTATCAGATTATGAACTGTACAAATGGGAAACAAATGTGGGATACCATAAATCTTATAATGGAAGGTACTGAAGACGTGCAGGAAAATAGATTGGATATTCTGACATCTCAATATGAATCATTTAGGTCACTTCCCGGAGAAAGTATAACTCAGGGCTTTGAGAAATATACTAAGCTGTTAAATGAATTATCTATGAAAGGGAAGACCTATCCTCTGAGAGAGACAAATAGGAAGTTCATGATGACATTGCCCCACTGTAGAACACAAGTCTTCATCTATAAGGGAAAGAATAGATTTTACAAAGATGTCATTAGAGATGATCTATGGCAAGCTTAAAACTTATGAGATGACACAAGAACAAAGAGTAATAATCTACGGACCAGGGACAATGGACAACAAAAATACTGCACTCGCAAGATCAGTTGCACTTGTAGTGAATGAACCAACAACTTTTGATATTCAGGTTCAAACCCCTAGAGCTGGAAAGGAAGAGATAATAGAGGCTGAAATGGATTCTGCAAATCTAGGTGCTGATGAAAGTGACTACTACACCCTAGAAGAACTTGAGCAAATGGAAGACAAAACCGTGGCATACTTAGCTGCAAAGTTTAGACACATTCGTTTCAAGAGAAACCCTAAGTACAAGTTCAAGGGCTCAGCAAATAGATTTCAGAAGAACAAGTATTCTTCAGGCTCTGGATCTAAGGGAGGCTACAAGACAGGCATGATTGATAGAAGCAAATTAAGATGCTACAATTGCAATGAGTTAGGGAATTTTGCCACTGAATTCCAGAAGCCTCGTCAAGCAAGAGACAAGAAAGGTGTATATGAGAAGAAGGATTCTTATGATGATTTGAAAAGAGAAAATGTTAAGCTGAAACAGCAACTGGAGGCAATATCTGGGTAGCAGAAAAGTAGAGCTTATATTGTAGAGGGTAAAAGTTGGGATGATACTGATTCGGATGAAGAGGAAGAGTATGTAAATCTTGCCTTAATTGCCGACTCTTCATAGGAATCACCACAATCATCTCATGTACCTATCTTAACTACAATTGACATGTCTAATTCTGAGTACAAGAAAATTGTGCAAGATCTAAGTGTTGAACTGTTTAATGTACACACAAGCATGCTAGCATCTGAAATTGAAAATGCTAAACTAGTTCTTAAGATTAAAAATCTAGAATCTAAAAATGAAGAACTAGAGCTTGTAGCTGTCACTTTAGAAGATCTGAAACAGAGGAATGAGTACTTAGAGAACAAGGTCAAATGTAATGGAGAGATAGAGACAATCCTCAGGAAGTAGATTTCAGACTTAGAGTTGAAACTGAATGCATATAAGAACTCCACCCTAATTTCTAAGGAAATAATTGATACTCAGACCTTAGGGAATAAAACTGCAATAGGATTTGACTACAGCAAGAAAACTGGAAAGAAGGTAGTGGAATTTCCTATGACACCTTCAGCTGACAAGGAGAATATTCCACACATTCTTAAGAATGTCGACTTTCCAGTTTTTGTTAAGCTTGTTTCAGAACCTATCAATGAAGGAGACTTAATCATTAGACAAGAATTTCTTGAGGAGGATTTAATGAAGGAAAAAGAGATAAAGACTGAATTGCCTAGGAAATCAGTAAAAACTGAATTACCTAAAACTAAAATAGACAATAAAGTTAGTAAGGCTAAAAAGAACAGGAATGGGAAAACAAGTGTTATTAATCAGAATATTATTTCATCCTCTCCCATTGCATCTAGGAAGTTGTTCACTAATTGTAATTCTGTTGGTCACCTTACGCATGCATGTAAAAAGGTTAAAGTAGAAACTGTTGTTACTTCTGGAATGCATAACATGTCTGAAATGCCTGATCTTCATGAACCTTGTGGTAAGAAAGAGTGCTTACTGTGTACATACAATATCATGCATGCTTATTTTAAGTTAATTAATGCATCTGGTAGCACTAATACTGTGAATGAGAAAGCCATAGACAACATGAAAGTCAAACAGGTTAAGACTGAATTAAATGTTACTCCTATTAAACTATCTAAACCTTCAGGACCCAAACAAGTTTGGGTACCAAAGTCCGCTTAATCAATCTGTGATTGCAGGGTAAGGTTAACAATTCAAAGGTCGTGTGGATTCTGGATAGTGGTTGTTCTAGACACATGACAGGAGAAGAGTCCCTGCTTACAGAAGTGGTTAAGAAGACCGGCCCGATAGTAACCTTTGGAGATGACACCAAGGGATTCACTACGGGATATGGTAATCTGAGAATTGGGAATGTCATCATTGAAAATATCTCTCTTGTTGAAGGATTAAAGCACAATCTTTTAAGTATCAGTCAGTTCTGTGATAAAGGATACAATGTAGATTTCAGAAAAGACAAGTACTTGATCTCAAACAGGAAAGATGAGAAGCTTGCTCTACTAGGAGTAAGAAAAGGAAATTTGTTTATAGCTGACTTAAGTTCTACCAGTGATGGAGAAGTAAAAAGTTTCTACATCAAGGCTTCATCAGAACAAAGTTGGTTATGGCATAAGAAGCTCTCACACTTGAACTTCAAAACTATGAACTCTTTGGTAAAGAGAGAGTTAGTGAGAGGGTTGCCCCTGATGGAATTTCATCAGGAGGGACTATGTGAAGCATGTGAAAAAGGGAAGTCTAAGAAAGCATCACACATAAGCAAAGAACTGACAAGCATTTCTGAACCTCTTCAGCTGATTCATATGGATTTATTTGGTCCAATAAATGTTATGTTAGTATCAAGGAAAAGATATGCATTAGTGATGGTTGACGACTACTCTAAGTACACGTGGGTGTTATTCTTACAGTCAAAGGATGAAGCAACACAACTAATCATTGATCACATTAAAAAGATAGAAGTGGTAGCTAAGCTACCTGTGCGGACAATCAGATCAGACACTGGAACTGAATTCAAAAATGCAGTTCTAAATGATTTATGCTTAGAGAAAGGAATATCAAGATAGTATTTAGCACCAAGAACTCCTCAATAGAATGGAGTAGTGGAGAGGAAGAACCGTACCTTGGTTGAAGCAGCAAGGACTATGCTAAGTGAATCAAAACTTCCCACTTACTTTTGGGCTGAAGCAGTGAATACAACTTCCTACACTCAGAATCGAACCCTGATTAATAAAGATCATGAAAAGACTCTGTATGAGTTAATGGCCAACAAGAAACCATCACTGAAGTATTTTCATGAAAAGCAGATGAAGGCATTTTTCTGGGCTATTCTCTGGAATCTAAAGCTTACAGGGTTTATGTGATTGAAGATAAGAAGGTGTTGGAAAGCCTTAATGTAACATTTGATGACACCAAAAGACCAAGCCCGCAAACAGGAGAGAACTTTGAATCCTTGGTATTTGAAAATCTATCAGGAGATCTCTCTGATAATGAAAAAGAACCTGAAATTGTTCCTGGTGATAATGATAATAATAATGATAATGATTCTGGACAAAGTGATGACAGTGGTGGAAACCCTCAAACTACTACCAGATCCACTAGTCAAACAACAGGGTCAACAGATCACACCGGCAACAACTCAGGGGGAGCAGGAGAAGGATCAACTAGTCATACTCACCAAAATTATGAACAAGGAGAATCATCAAGATCGTATCTGCCAAGACAAAGGGTATGGAGTAGAGATCATCCCTTTCACTTGATCATTGGTGATCCAGACACAGGAGTGAGAACTAGAAGGACATCACAAAATGAATGCCACTATTCTGGGTTTCTTTCAGAAACAGAACCTAAAAAAGTTGAAGATGCCCTGGAAGATCCAGATTGGGTGATTGCAATGCAAGATGAACTCAATCAATTTGAAAGGCAGAAAGGTTGGAAGCTGGTACCCAGGCCTAAAGGAAAATCTGTTATAGGAACATGGTGGGTATTCAGAAATAAATTGGATGAAGATGGCATTGTGACGAGAAACAAAGCCAGACTGGTTGCTAAAGGTTACTCTCAAGAATAGGGTATAGATTATGTGAAACCTATGCACCAGTAGCAAGACTTGAGGCTATCAGGATGTTTCTAGCATTCGCAGCACATTCCAATTACAAGGTATATCACATGGATGTAAAGAGTGCATTTCTAAATGGGGAGCTAGAAGAAGAAGTTTATGTGGAACAACCTCCAGGCTTTGAGGATTCAAATCTGGTGGACTTTGTATATTTTCTGTTCAAAGCTCTCTATGGACTCAAGCAAGCTCCAAGGACATGGTATGACACTCTATCTGAATTTTTACTTGAAAATAACTTTACTAGAGGTGTCGTAGATAAAACTCTCTTTCATAAGATGCACAAAAATGATTTGATATTAGTGCAAGTATATTTTGATGACATAATATTTGGTTCTACTAATGATGATCTATGCAAGAGATTTGCTAAGTTAATGCAGAGTCGATATGAAATGAGCATGATGGGTGAATTGTCATTCTTTCTTGGACTACAAGTGTATCAAAGGCAAGATGGAATATTCATTTGCCAGTGCAAGTACATCAAGGATCTTCTGAAGAAGTATCAAATGGAAGACTCATCTACAGCAAAGACTCCAATGCCAACTGCCATTAAGCTTGATAAGGATGAAAATGGTAAGAAGGTTGACATCACAAGCTACAGAGGTATGATAGGCTCCTTACTAGATCTCACTGCAAGTAGACCAGATATAATGTTTGTAACATGCTTGTGTGCTAGGTTTTAGTCTGATCCAAAAGAATCTCATCTAATAGCTGTTAAGCGAATATTTAGATATCTTAAGGGAACCCCAAATCTTGGAATCTGGTACCCTAAAGATACAGGATTTGATCTTATTGGATATACAGACTCAGATTTTGCAGGTTATAAGATTGATCGGAAGAGTACTTCAGGAAGTTGTCAGTTTATTGGAAGAAGGTTAGTTTCCTGGTATAGCAAGAAGCAACACTCAGTATCCACATCGACAGCTGAAGCTGAATACATATCTGCTGGTAGCTGTTGTGCTCAAATCTTGTGGATGAGAAACCAACTCCGTGACTATGGGCTTTTGTTGACCAAGATTCCAATATTCTGCGACAATACATGTGCCATAGCAATCTCCAACAACCTAGTTCAGCACTCGAGGACCAAGCACATCGATATCATGTATCATTTTATCCGAGAGCATGTCATGAATGGAACTGTGGAGTTACATAATTTGTACCCACAGAGGAATAAATTGCAGACATCTTTACTAAACCGCTTGATGAATCCACTTTCTCTAAGCTGGTTGGTGAACTTGGGATGTTAAATCTTTCTAATTGTTTTTAATTAGAAGTCAGTAACTGCAAGATAATCCTATTAAATATATGAGTTTAAGAATTTCTATATCCTTAGGACTTGTGAATTTATTTTCAGGAACAATTCTCGTAAGTTAGAATTATCGTACTAATTTTATGTCATATTTATGAATGATATATCTTCTGGAATTTAATTAGTTAATAATGTTAGATCAGGATTCAATGATCGTTAGGATCTAGACTCAACTGATCAGGATTGCTGACGTCATCAGTATTGCACGGTCATCAGTATTTGATCAAGCGTCAGTATCAGGATTATCATCAGGATGTATATCAGGACTGGGATCAGGATTGATCATCAGGATCTGGAAGCTGATCAAGATTCCTACTTAGAATTATGTTTGGAGTCTAGTTAAATAAGGAAGTTTATTATGTCGGTTCCTAGTTTATAGTAATGTAGCTGTCAATTTAGGATATGTTTCAATCTTTGTAATTGATTAGGACTTATCTTGTAATTGATAGAGAAGCTGTGTAGTATATAAACACAGTTTAGGTTTCGATTTATATCGATCATACACACGAGTATTTTGTAACCTTGAAGCTCTTAAGAACTCAGAATTTCTTGAGAGAGTTTTATAACAGTTTTATAACAGATTTAATAAAACTGTTATTATTCATATTTGTGTTTATTAAAGTCGAGAATCTTATACAATTGTATTCAACACCCCTTCTACAATTGTTATTTACTAGGCAACAATTGGTTTCAGAGAAAACTTATTTAAATTTCAATCAGATACGATCTAAGATGTCGACAACCAAGTATGAAAGCATGAAAATTCCCATCCTGAAGAAGTCTGAATATCCAACATGGAAGGTGAAGATGATGATGTACCTGGAGGCTATGGATCCTGATTATCTGGACAGGATTCGTGATGGACCATATATACCTACAAGACTTATTCCACAAACAGATACTGTACCTGAACACTATGCAGTCAAGGTTAAAACAGATTGGACTCCAGAAAAGAAAGCTGATGTTCTCAGAGATGCAAAGATAAAGAATATTCTTCATAACAGTCTCGATGTTGTCATGTCAAACAGGGTGATTGTATGCAAGTCTGCAAAGGAAATTTGGGACACTTTGGAAGTTCAATGCCAAGGATCTGCATCGGTCAAGAAAAACAGAAGGGCTCTTTTGATTCAAGAATATGAACAATTCGATGCTAGATCTGATGAGAGCCTAACTGATTTATATGATAGATTTCTGACACTCCTGAACAATCTATCTTTAGTTGGCAAGGAATATTGTAATAACCCCAAATTTTGGACTTAGTTAAATTTTTTTTTTTTATTTGATGAATAGTAAAATCCTGATGAATAGTAATTTTGTCGTTTAGAAGATTTTCAGACCACCCTATGTATGAGTCGGGATAATGAACTTTCAAAGTCGTATTAGTGATATGCGATGTAAATGAAGGAATGCAAAAGCTGTCAGAATCGGAAAAATAGCATTTCTGTTTTCTCCGAAATTTCACCAATAACGGACGGATTAATCATTATTTGAAAGTATTGGAGGATTAAATTATCAATTCCATGGATATGGATTTAATAAAAGAATTAGTGATATCAAGAACGTTTACGGTAAACTACTTCGATAGAACACTTAAGAAATCCCTACGAACGTTCAACGAGATTAAGCGGTGACGGAACGAACCAATAAAGCTACTTTATCTCCAGACTCTTGCATGCTTGACAAGTGTCCGATGACAAGACAAAAGGCAATGACTCACCACTTTAACTACAAAAATATCATCTTTATCAAAACTCAACCAAGGAAGAAATTCCCAGATTTCTGCTCAGCTTGCACAAGGAGGAAAGAAAAATTCGTAACTCCAAATCTACTTGTCCTAAAATCACCAAATGTTAACCATAGCTTCTCCACTCCATGGGTAACATTCGTTCAAAATGTCATAGTCAACAAAGGAGTGTAGCCTAGCCAAATCGCTTCCCCAAGTTGGAGAACCCAATCTGTCCAGTTTCTGTCCAGCGGAAAGATGGAGCTCAAAACCCTATCTAGGAAGCTTTAAATTTGACGATCTATAACTCAAAAGAAATCTTATGAAGAGAAAAAGGTCTGGTAAAAATCTTAGCACCAAACTCTTATTTTTCGATTTGTTATGGATTTTACAAGATGAGGATGAATAGTAACTTTTCATGATTCTTGATTTTGTTTCTTAAGGATTAAGCTTGTTAAGGTTTGTTCAAAGCTCAAGGAAGGATTATAAACCATTGTTAGTGTATATGAAGCATCAAGGAAGGTATAAAATCTTGAAACCCTTAGTTATAAATTGATTTATATGGTTAGTTTTAAGTATAGTTTAGTTAGTTTGATTATAAGGATGATTAAGTGATTTTGATGAAAGTTTGATGTTGATTTGATGATAAGCAAGTAGATGTTGGTTTTGACTGGTTGATGATGATTATGGGTTAGTAATGATGTTGAGGATTTGACTTGGTGATTTGGTTGGATTGATTATGTAAAGTTTATGATTAAACTTTGGAATCGTTAAAACATAGCCGTTATAATGCCCGAATTTCCTTAACCTTGTTTTGCTTGTGATATTCGAACCTGGTAACTTCTGCCCAAGATCACCACGGCCCCTGTTTGTGTAGGCCTTAGTTCAAGGTTCGTTTTGGTGCGAAGATCATGTGAATCCGATTTACGGTTTAGGAGAAACAAGTGTTTTAATGAAGGATGTTTCGTAAAACCAAAATGTGCCACTTAGTCAACTTTGAGGTTATGATCGAACCACTTAGAGGTCATAATAGAATGTGAAACTTTGTGATAACATGCGAGGTATGTTTAGGAAGACCCTTGAGAAGATTTCGTATTAAAAGGATTATATTTCAATTTTATAAAAATACGTGAGCAAGCATGCTCGAGTAGGAGTTCTTAAGGAGTTAACTTGAAAATGGACTTGTACTTGAGTTAGTATATACCTAGTATGGTGAAAGCGTTTAAGTTAATAATCTTGAACCTTGTGTTGATTCTAGATTACTGGACCAACCTGAGACTTATTGCTACTTCGGGATTTCCAGGCAAGTTTTCTCATTCCATGCTTTATTTTAAGTTATAATATTCTGATGATGCATATGGTATTATGCATGCTTTCAAACCTCACGTCGTATATAGATGTGATGGTATAAAATTGTTGAGATGAAATATATGCATATGATAGATGCATGCAAGTTTCTAAATCTATACTTTGAAGTATTGACTATATAATACTACTTTTGCCATGTATAAAATTGGACAGTTTTGCGATATATCTTATTTCTTGTTGAAATGGATTTGACCTTTGGATTATATAAAATCTCTTGAGTTAAGTAGTTATGAACCGGTTTACTTGGTAGCTTTAAATATAAGAGCATATCCATTGTTTTCGACTCTAAATCGGGAGTCGGTATTTTGAGATATGTAGATAGCCGTGGAAACCCGGAGGGATACCATCGGCAGAATACTATGTATTTTGAGGATTGTTATTCGAAGGTGATATCATTCGGAGAATGATATTTGCTTACTATATCTTTCAAGGAATGTTATTTGAGTATTATCTCAGTCGAGAAATACTATTTGAATACTATTTTAGTTATATATGCTAATGGAAGGCATAGCGGTTTTCGAAAGTATATTGTGATACTTGCTTTATTATTATTTATTTAATGAATATTATTTTGGAATATTCATTTAGTCTTTATTTATTTAATGAATATTATTTTGTAATATTCATTAAAGGCTTATTTATTTAATGAATATTATGTTGAATATTTATTTAATCCTTATTTACTTAATGAATATTATTCTTGAATATTCATTTGAGGTTTATTTATTTAATGAATATTATTCTTGAATATTCATTTGAGGTTTATTTATTTAATGAATATTATTCTTGAATATTCATTTAAGGTTTATTTATTTAATGAATATTATTCTTGAATATTCATTTGAGGTTTATTTATTTAATGAATATTATTTCTGAATATTCATTTGAGGTTTATTTATTTAATGAATATTATTCTGAATATTCATTTGAGGTTTATTTATTTAATGAATATTATTCTGAATATTCATTTGAGGTTTATTTATTTAATGAATATTATTCTTGAATATTCATTTGAGGTTATTTATTTAATGAATATTATTCTTGAATATTCATTTGAGGTTTATTTATTTAATGAATATTATTTTCGAATATTCGTTTAAGGTTTACTTATTTAATAAATATTATTCGATTATTTATTAAATACTTTTAAAATGTTTTAAAAATGAGAAATGTATTTAAAGTTTATCCTCGACCTTCAATAATTATGAAGGATACTCTAAGCTGTATTGTTAATTATTTTTAAATCAAAAAGAGGTTCTCAAAACACTGTTTTTCCATTTAAATCTGTCTTTTAAGAGGATTTAAATGCTCGCTCAACTATAAAAAATATGGGAAACCTGATTTAAGTGACTACTACTCTTTTTAAACTCTCAACTTAAAACTGTCAAGGGACAGATATTTTCTCGAAGCAATGTAATTGCTGCAAGTCAAATATTATGTTACCACCTCAACGATCGAGGGGTAAATTCATGGAACAAGTCGATATCCATTAACAAGCAATAGCTTGGGAAATATTGGAGAATCTTCCTTTCCAACCTAGATATAACTACTTAGTGGAGTCGTATCAACAAGTATTACACTTGGGGAAAGGAGGATGATCCTTACGTTTCAGGGTCATGGATTTCATCTGAACTAGGAGTGGTGTAAGTGGTCCAGTTGCGCCGACCCATCCAACTTTTATTGCCCCAAATGGGCCGGGAGATCACCGGAAGGCGGTAGATAATGTCAGGCCGTCGTGATTCTTCCATCTACATGTAGAAAACATATTTGAGCGGTACGACCTGCTACTGATCATAGTAAGGTTGGGTACAGCGGGCGCGGTAGCAACTCCTGTATTGGTTCATCATCCAATTTGGATATTCCTGCAACATGTATTGGGGTGAAGAACCGATCATGTTAGCAGGAGTTCGAAAAGTGTTTGGGAATGAAGTGACAATAAATTCTTTCAACTTCATCTTTTATTTTATGAGTTATGACTCTGATAAAATCTTACTCAAATTACATATGCATAAGTGGATTGTGGGGTTACGGAAACATTATATTAATTTTCCCCGTACCTTCATCGTTTATGTTATACTAGTATCTTATCCGTTTAATGCATAGCCTGTGGTTATAAAGATATGTTTTGAGTCTTGGTTTATCATACTGATACCAAGGATTTCCAAATGATTACGAAGAGTATATGAGTATGATTATAATTCATATGATATTTTAAACGGTATACTATTTTGGGGTTCGACCCTAGTATTGATAAAATCTTTGATCCCTTATGGATTATCTCCCTAAAAGGTTTAAAGATTTAAACTGGGATAGATTTCTTGCTGAGCACTATTAGCTCATTCTTGCTTTATTAAATATTTCAGCATGAGGAAAACATTGCCGAATACACCTCGTGTTACGAGAGCAAGGGAATGGAGAGACCACCCTGGAGTTAGTTGATGCAGGATGGATTCTGTCGGTGTGAGCAGAATAGTTGCAGTTTGAATTAGTGAGAATTATTTTGAGTGGATTTGTATTTCTAAACCTTGTATAGAATTGTGAGGTCCTGGATAGTATATTTGGGTTGTAATAACAAATGTTGATTATTGTTGCTCATTTACAAGGCTATAACTTGTGTGTGTGTGCGTAAGTGATTGGGGTCTTTGGAGTTGTATTATGAGAATGTTGTAAGTAATGCAGGTTTTGTAGCATTGATGGAGCGTGACAACCCAGATTCCTGACCCCGGATCTGGGGGTGTTACAGAAATGGTATCAGAGCGTTAAGTTATAAACTTGGATATGAGAGTGTTAAGAGTTATATCGAAGTAAGAGAATGACGAGAGGACTCATATAGAGTTCGTTAAGTGCACTACCGGAAGTAGTGCCATTGAGGATGTTAAGATTAAAGAGTTTAGTTTAGGACTTATCGGAGGACCGATAGGACCGTTGAAGATCATCATAATGATGAGAAGGACGATTAGAATTGTACACGTATTATCAAAAACATTAAGATAAGACGCGAAGCAGAGTCTCGGTTGCAGTTGGGGTAAGGTCGGAATGGGCAATACCAATGGATAACTTGACTTAGTAAGAACCTAAGTGTTTGAAGTTCATCGTAGTTTGCCACGAGAAGGCAGCACATGTGAAGATTGAGACGTTTACAGTCCTTTACGCGATCCGAATTACTAATTGCGTGGGCTAGTTAGGGCATTATCTTGTGTATGAGGTCCAAGCCTTGAGAACAACGATTCCACAAGAGTTGGTGTCTTTTCCGTCGATGGGTATTTTTTTACCTAAAAAGGAGACTGTTGCGTACGTGTAGTACCAGAACGTTATCGTGAGACGAACGTGCTAAATTGCATCGCGAGTACATTTCGTACGATAGGCCATGATGGCTCAACTCAGAAATCAAAGATATGAAGAATGAATAGCGTGATTCTGATAAAGACACCTATGGTTGCGACGAGCAATGCGACAATCTCAGGACCTACGAGGGACGAGACCTATGGTGGCCTGGGGTTGGATTCGTTCGATACGATTAGTGTTAAGAAATTACATATACATTACGGACCTCCATCTTTTGAGGATATGTTGATACGGCCGTAGGAGGCCCAATCTCTGAACAATTATCGGGGAATGGCGAATATGTTTCGAACTCCCGACCTATTTAAGGACTTGTACGATTTTGAGGTACCGTTGGTTAGTACCATAAGCCATAAAGGCAGAAAGATAAGATCATCCTCGTACGGGTGATGTTAGAAATTATGATGACCATTGACTTTTTGGTATCTACTTGCTGGTACACTCCTCAATCTAAAACTGTTCCTGCCTATGTTACCTTGAATAGTTAATGTCAGGTAACCCCTTTAATTTCCTACTTCAACTTGGGATGCAACCAACAACTGTTATGTTCAGTTTATTCATTTTCTTTCCTCCACTCATTACCTTAAGGGTTAAATACGCAGAATTAAGCTACCATTACTCACCGGAGCGTTTTGTTCATGTTCTAGGACGACCTGAAGAAGGAATCATTATTCATCTATCCTTCCAGGTCTATAATTTATTTCGTATTCTTTCAATTATCTAAGGAATGTTCAATTAATGCTTCCTCAATTATTTGACGAATATTCTTTAACGATTATTTTGATATTCGATTTCTTTTTTTTCATACTTGGACTCCTCAGTCGAGTTCGTAAATATCAAGCTATGTGTCTAAAACATGGATGATATATATTTCAGAGATTACTCAGGAATTCTTTTCTCCTATTAAGGAGAGATTTGCACATCAGACTTTGAAATCGTAGAAAGGATATCAATTTGATATTGATATTCCGAATTCAATTCTATTGGAAAATTTGATAAAGTTTATGTACGGAGACACCTTTGGGTGGACCGTTTCACTGATGAGAAATATTTGATGGGAGGTTATCGATTGTCCCGATACCAAGAACTTTCTATTCAAAGCTTATATTCTATTCAAAGTTTATAATTACCTTGTTCATCCTAAACTTATTTACTCTTCTTTTCAATTCATTATCCGAGTAGTCAAAATGTTGTTTTCTTTCTTTCTTTGGCTACAATGTCGAGATGTTGTACTAGTAGATTGAAACTGGCTAATTATATGTGCCATGATGAGTGACTAGTTAATTGTTCTAACTAGTTGAAATTTTAATGATATGATGAAAATCTAGCTAATTATCCTAGCTAGATGCTGCGTCCCAAACTAATCGAACTAGCAAATTTTGTTCAGCTAGTTGTCAATGTTTATTGAAATGAACTAGTTATTGTATCACTAAGTTCAACTTTCGGTCAAATTTATATAAGTGAATTCACGATGCATTTGTATGCAGTGAAGTATGGTGGGAAGATTTTCAAACGATAATTTGATTGAGACCTAACCAGGTCGCCCCCTCAGCGAGAATTTGTACAAAGTTTTTATATAAAGCATTCTGTTGCTTGAAGTATTCTTGGTACCATGCAAGTATTTTCCTTAGTATTTGAAAAAAAAAAGGGAAAGTGTTGAAGTTGAGAGCCAAGATAAATGAGTACGACAACTATGAATCGAAGCTTACGGAATTGCCAAGGTTTGTTTCGCATGATGCGAATTCAGAATAACGAAGTGTTCGAAACGACTGATTATGTTACCTTGGTTAATGAAACGACTATGATAGAAATGGAAGCAAAGTGGACGAGAAAGAAATGGGCATAAAGAAAATAGAGTATGAAACGCGAATAGGTTGAGAAAGAAAGAAGGTAAGAATTCAGATTGTCGGAAGAGGGAATGATTGACCTCGAAGGATGTGAAACTTGTTTAGCGACTGTGATGGATACGAAATGGGAAGTACCTAGTGTACAGAATATCCCCGTGGTTAAAAAATTCGAGGATGTATTTCCAGAAGATCTCCCGGGGTTACCACCCGATAGAGGAATAGAGTTGATATAGAATTAGCTCCAAGAACGGCGCCAGTATCGAAGGCCCCGTACCGACTAGCTCCAGTCGAGATGAAGCAATTAGTCGCTCAATTGTAGAAATTGTTAGGGGAAGGAATGATAAGACCAAGTGCGTCATCGTGGGATGCACCCGTGTTATTGGTGAAGAAAAAGGACGACAGCATGAGGTTGTGCATAGAGTATCGAGAGCTAAATAGGCTAATTTTTAAGAATGAGTACCCCTTCCAAGGATCGGTGATTTGATCGATCGGCTGCACGATGCAGTTAAATTCTCGAATATTGATTGAGAACCGAATACCACCAATTGAATATTAAACCTGAGGACGTACCCAAGACTGTGTTTCGCACCAGGTATGGACACTACGAGTTTTTAGTAATGTCGTTTGGGCTGACGAATGCCCTTGCAGCTTTCATGGACGTGCTGAATCGACTTTTCAAGAAGTATTCGGATAAGTATGTCATAGTGACATCGGCAATATTTAGGTTTACCTCAAAGACCGAGGAAGAACATGCAGAACATTTGAGGATCGTGTTAGAAGCACTGAGGAGAGAAAAGTTATATGCCAAGTTCTCAAAGTGCGAGTTTGGCTAAAGGAAGTACAATTTTAGGACATGTGGTCAACAGTAAAGGAGTACTGGTTGAACCTGCAAAGATAGGAGACGTTTCAAACTAGGAAAGACCAACCACACCAACCGAGGTGAGTAATTTTGTGGATTTAGTTGGGTATTACCGAAGATGTGTACAAGATTTTGCTAAGATAGCAGCCCCACTAACCAGACTTACTCGAAAGACTGAAAAAGTTGAATGGATCGGGAAATGTGAGAAAATTTCCAGGAATCATAAAGTGTATTTTACCAAGTTGGGATTCCAAATGTTCAAGAAATGAAAGATGCTAAATCTTCGGAATGACTAATAAGAAGAACTGAAAGGATGAAGTTTGAAGTCACGAGAACGCAAAGGATTATTTAAAGGTCCTGAATGAACCAGAATGAATTAAGGAATAAAGATCTGTCATAAAGAGACAGCTACACCGAGAGTACAAAAAGGTAAAGAAAGTTAAGGAAATGTTATAAGTGGTCGGATAAATAAAAAGGATTCATCGACTGGTAAACAAATATTGGATATGTCAGAAAATGAAGGCAGAACAAAGACCTAGTTGACTATCACAGTTAATAGAGATTCCTGATTAGGAATGTAATTTTACTATAATGGATTCTGTGATAGGATCAACAAGAATCGAGTCGGACTATGACGTCAATTGAGCTATAATTGACGGATCAAATGAGTCTACTCATATTTTGTTATCAGCAAGAGATCGTTAACCGAAGAGTTACGAAAGAGATAGTTGGGTGATGTGGAGTTCCAGTCACCATCGTGTCAGATAAGAACCAATGATTGAACTCCCGATTCGGGAGGAGTTTTCCAAACATGTTTGGCAACGAGATTGAGTGCGAGCACTACATAGGATCCGTAGACCGACGGATCGGCCGGAAGAAACCTTTCAGAGAACCGGAGTTACGGTAAGTGTTGTACCGCCGATTGCAAGAATAATCGAATGTTGCTAGAAAATGGGTGTATATGAACATAGCCAGAATTGGCTTATATAAAGCGTCCGGTAGACATCACAGACCGGAATGAGAAAGTGTTGTAATGAAACCAGAGAGTTGAAGAGTCAACCTGGAAACTGGAGATTTCTATATTGAAAGAGTAACCTCAGTTATTTTCTTAGATTCCGGGACGGAATCCTTTTAAGGAGGGGAGACTGTAATAACCCCAAATTTTGGACTTAGTTAAAAAAATTTTATTTATTTATTTGATGAATAGTAAAATCCTGATGAATAGTAATTTTTGTCGTTTAGAAGATTTTCAGACCACCCTATGTACGAGTCGGGATAATGAACTTTCAAAGTCGTATTAGTGATATGCGATGTAAATGAAGGAATGCAAAAACTGTCAGAATCGGAAAAATAGCATTTCTGTTTTCTCCGAAATTTCACCAATAACGGACGGATTAATCATTATTTGAAAGTATTGGAGGATTAAATTATCAATTCCATGGATATGGATTTAATAAAAGAATTAGTGATATCAAGAACGTTTATGGTAAACTACTTCGATAGAACACTTAAGAAATCCCTACGAACGTTCAACGAGATTAAGCGGTGACGGAACGAACCAATAAAGCTACTTTATCTCCAGACTCTTGCATGCTTGACAAGTGTCCGATGACAAGACAAAAGGCAATGACTCACCACTTTAACTACAAAAATATCATCTTTATCAAAACTCAACCAAGGAAGAAATTCCCAGATTTCTGCTCAGCTTGCACAAGGAGGAAAGAAAAATTCGTAACTCCAAATCTACTTGTCCTAAAATCACCAAATTTTAACCATAGCTTCACCACTCCATGGGTAACATTCGTTCAAACTTTCATAGTCAACAAAGGAGTGTAGCCTAGCCAAATCGCTTCCCCAAGTTGGAGAACCCAATCTGTCCAGTTTCTGTCCAGCGGAAAGATGGAGCTCAAAACCCTAGCTAGGAAGATTTAAATTTGGCGATCTATAACTCAAAAGAAAGCTTATGAAGAGAAAAAGGTCTGGTAAAAATCTTAGCACCAAACTCTTATGTTTCGATTTGTTATGGATTTGTCATGATTCTTGATTTTGTTTCTTAAGGATTATGCTTGTTAAGGTTTGTTCAAAGCTCAAGGAAGGATATAAACCATTGTTAGTGTATATGAAGCATCAAGGAAGGTATAAACTCTTGAAACCCTTAGTTATAAATTGATTTATATGGTTAGTTTTAAGTATAGTTTAGTTAGTTTGATTATAAGGATGATTAGGTGATTTTGATGAAAGTTTGATGTTGATTTGATGATAAGCAAGTAGATGTTGGTTTTGACTGGTTGATGATGATTATGGGTTAGTAATGACGTTGAGGATTTGACTTGGTGATTTGGTTGGATTGATTATGTAAAGTTTATGATTAAACTTTGGAATCGTTAAAACATAGCCGTTATAATGCCCGAATTTCCTTAACTTTGTTTTGCTTGTGATATTCGAACCTGGTAACTTCTGCCCAAGATCACCACGGCCCCTGTTTGTGTAGGCCTTAGTTCAAGGTTCGTTTTGGTGTGAAGATCATGTGAATCCGATTTACGGTTTAGGAGAAACAAGTGTTTTAATGAAGGATGTTTCGTAAAACCAAACCGTGCCACTTAGTCAACTTTGAGGTTATGATCGAACCACTTAAAGGTCATAATTGTAACACCCCCAGATCCGGGGTCAGGAATCTGGGTTGTCATGCTCCATCAATGATACAATACCTGCATTACTTACAACATTCTCATAGTACAACTCCAAAGACCCCAATCACTTACGCACACACACACAAGTTATAGCCTTGGAAATGAGCAACAATAATCAACATTTGTTATTACAACCCAAATGTACTATCCAGGACCTCACAATTCTATACAAGGTTCAGAAATACAAACCCACTCAAAATAATTCTCACTAGTTCAAGTTGCAACCATTCTGCTCACACTGACAGTATCCATCCTGCATCAACTAACTCCAGGGTGGTCTCTCCATTCCCTTGCTCTCGTAACACGAGGTAGATTCGGCAATGTTTTCCTCATGCTGAAATATTTAATAAAGCAAGAATGAGCTAATAGTGCTCAGCAAGAAATCTATCCCAGTTTAAATCTTTAAACCTTTTAGGGAGATAATCCATAAGGGATCAAAGCTTTTATCAATACTAGGGTCGAACCCCAAAATAGTATACCGTTTAAAATACCATATGACTTATAATCATACTCATATACTCTTCGTAATCATTTGGAAATCCTTGGTATCAGTATGATAAACCAAGACTCAAAACATATCTTTTTAAAATAGATATCAAATATTGGAATCAAGGCTTAAAGCCTATTCATTGATTCAAAACACTATATAGTTCGAAAATATCTTTGTAGCCACAGGCTATGCATTAAACGGATAAGATACTAGTATAATATAAATGATGAAGTTACGAGGAAAATTAATATAATGTTTCCGTAACCCAATATCAACTGATGCATATGTAATCTGAGTAGGGTGTTATCAGAGTCATAACTCATACAATAAAAGATGAAGTTGCATGAATTTATTGTTACTTCATTTCCAAACACTTTTCGACCTCCTGCCAACATGATTGGTTCTTCACCCCAATACATGTTGCAGGAATATCCAAATTGGATGATGAACTAATACAGGAGTTGCTACCGCGCCCGCTGTGCCTAACCTTGCTATGATCAGTAGCAGGTCGCACCGCTCAAATAGTTTTCTACACGGCCTGACATTGTCTACCGTCTTACAGTGACCTCCCGGCCCATTTGGGGCAATAAAAGTTGGATGGGTCGGCGCAACTGGACCACTTACACCACTCCTAGTTCAGATGAAATCCATGACTCTGAAACGTAAAGATCGTCCTCCTTTCCCCAAGTGTAACACTTGTTGATACGACTCCACTAAGTAGTTATATCTAGGTTGGAAAGGAAGATTCTCCAATATTTCCCAAGCTATTGCTTGTTAATGGATATCGACTTGTTCCATGAATTTACCCCTCGATCGTTGAGGTGGTAACACAATATTTGACTTGCAGCAATTACATTGCTCCGAGAAAATACCTGTCTCTTGACAGTTTTGAGTTGAGAGTTCAAAAAGAGTAGTAGTCTCTTAAATCAGGTTTCCCATATTTTTGATAGTTGAGCGAGCATTTAAATCCTCTTAAAAGACAGATTTAAATGGAAAAACAGTGTTTTGGGAACCTCTTTTTGATTTTAAAAATAATCAATAATATTTATTAAATAATTAAACCTCAAATGAATATTCAAAATAATATAAACCTCGAATGAATATTCAAAATAATATAAACCTCGAATGAATATTCAAAATAATATTCAATAAATAAATAAAACCTCAAATGAATATTCAAAAGTAATATTCATTAAATAAATAAACCTCAAATGAATATTCAAAATAATATAAACCTCGAATGAATATTCAAAATAATATAAACCTCGAATGAATATTCAAAATAATATTCCTCAAATAAGTAAACCTCCAATGAATATTCAAAATAATATTCATTAATTAATAAATCTCAAATGAATATTCGAAAATAATATTCATTAAATAATTAAGTCTCAAATGAATATTCAAAAGTAATATTCATTAGATAAATAACCCTTAAATGAATATTCAAAATAATATTCATTAAATGAATAATTAATCCTCGAATGAATATCTAAAAGTAATATTCATTAAATAAATAATCCTCAAATGAATATTCTAAAATAATATTTATTAAATAATTAATCCTCAAATGAATATTCTAAAATAATATTCATTAAATAATTAATTCTCAAATAACAGTTACCTGATATCTAGCTTATAAGCCAATTACCAAATCATTTCCAAGTAATGAATACTTTCCGGAACATAAATAATGATTATTAATAATATTCCTCAAGATGAATAGTAATCTGCCGCTGGAATCCCTCCGGGTTTCCACGACTATCTATATAACAAAAATATCGACTCCCGGTCTAGAGTCGAAACAATGAACATGCTCTTATCTATAGAGCTACAAGGTATACCGGTTCGTAAGTACATTATCTCAAAGCTCGTATAATATCCAAAAGTCAAATTCTATTTAACACAATATAATCATTTATCTCAAAACTATACAACACTATACATGGCAAAGGCTGTGTTATATAATTAATACTTCAAAGTATGGATTTAGAAACTTGCATCTAATATATGCATGCATCAGCATATGGTTCTTTAAAATACATCATGGGATGAGAAAACTTGCTTGGAAATCCCGAAGTAGCAGTAAGTCTCTGGTTGGTCCAGTAATCTAGAATCAACACAAGGTTCAAGATTAATAACTTAAACGCTTTCACCATACTAAGTATATACTATCTCAAGTACAAAGTCCATTTTCATGTTAACTCCTTAAGAACTTCTACTCGAGCATGCTCGCTCACGCATTTTTATAAAATTGAGATTTAATCCTTTTTGCACGAAATCTTTTTGAGGGTCTTCCTAAACATACCTCACATGTTATCACAAAGTTTCACATTCTATTATGACCTCTAAGTGGTTCGATCATAGCCTCAAAGTTGACTAAGTGGTATCGTTTGGTCTCGCGAAACATCCTTTACTAAAACACTCGTTTCTCCTAAAACCGTAAATCGGATTCACATGATCTTCGCACCAAAACGAACCTCGAAACAAGACCTACACTATACTAGGCAGTGGTGACCTTGGACAGAAGGTATTATGTTCGAACATCACAAACAAAACAAGGCTAAGGAAAATCGGGCATTATAACGGCTATGTTTTAACGATTCCAAAGTTTAATCATAAACTTTACATAATCAATCCAACCAAATCACCAAGTCAAATCCTCAACATCATTACTAACCCATAATCATCATCAACCAGTCAAAACCAACATCTACTTGCTTATCATCAAATCAACATCAAACTTTCATCAAAATCACTTAATCATCCTCATAATCAAACTAACTAAACTATACTTAAAACTAACCATATAAATCAATTTATAACTAAGGGTTTCAAGAGTTTATACCTTCCTTGATGCTTAATATACACTAACAATAGTTTATAATCCTTCCTTGAGCTTTGAATAAACCTTCACAAGCTTAATCCTTAAGAAACAAAATCAAGAATCATGAAAAGTTACTATTCATCCTCATCTTGTAAAACCCATAACAAATCGAAAACTAAGAGTTCGGTGCTAAGATTGTTACCAGACCTTGTACTCTTCATAAGATTTCTTTTGAGTTATAGATCGCCAAATTCTAAGCTTCCTAGCTAGGGTTTTGAGCCCCATCTTTCCGCTGGACAGAAACTGGACAGCTTGGGTTCTCCAACTTGGGGAAGGGATTTGGCTAGGCTACACTCCTTTGTTGACCATGAAATTTTGAAAGAATGTTACCCATGGAGTGGAGAAGCTATGGTTAAAATTTGGTGATTTTAGGACAAGTAGATTTGGAGTTATGAATTTTTCTCTCCTCCTTGTGCAAGCTGAGCAGATTGTTGAAGAAATGGGAGAGAGTTTTATTTTTCTTTCTTGCCTTGGTTGATTGATAAAATGCTGATATTTGTTGGTCAAAGTGGTGAGTCATCACCTCATTGTCTCATCTTTTGACACTTGTCCAACATGCATTCGCTTAGATAAAGTAGCTTTACTGGTTTGTTTTACTGGTTTGTTTTCCTTTCACATGGATGATCCAAATGTCGCATTCCTCCAATTAATCTTGTTACATGTTACTTCCATGTCTATATTTAATCCTGTAAATGTCGCGTTGTTCTGTCACCGCTTAATCTCGTATTTAAATTGATTCGTGTCTCGTTGTTCGGTTACGGCTTAATCTTGATGAACGTTCGCAGGGATTTCTTAAGGGTTCTATCGAAGTAGTTTACCGTAAACGTTCTCGATATCTCTAATTCTTTTATTAAATCCATATCCATGGAATTGATAATTTAATCCTCCAATACTTTCAAATAATGATTAATCCGTCCGTTATTGGTGAAATTTCGGAGAAAACAAAAATGCTATTTTTCCGATTCTAACAGCTTTTGCATTCCTTCATTTACATCGCATATCACTAATACGACTTCGAAAGTTCATTATCCCGACTCGTACATAGGGTGGTCTGAAAATCTTTTCGGTTCAGAAATTTACTATTCATTAAATAAAAAATAAAAATAAATAAAAATAAAAATTTTAAACTAAGTCCAAAATTTGGGGTTATTACAATAATAGAATGTGAAACTTTGTGATAACATGCGAGGTATGTTTAGGAAGACCCTCGAGAAGATTTCGTGTTAAAAGGATTATATTTCAATTTTATAAAAATGCGTGAGCAAGCATGCTCGAGTAGGAGTTCTTAAGGAGTTAACTTGAAAATGGACTTGTACTTGAGTTAGTATATACCTAGTATGGTGAAAGCGTTTAAGTTATTAATCTTGAACCTTGTGTTGATTCTAGATTACTGGACCAACCTGAGACTTATTGCTACTTCGGGATTTCCAAGCAAGTTGTTAGGAATATGTTGTTCTTGATGATAATCATAAAACACTTAGTAGAATTTGTGTAAAGTCATTTTGTAGCTGTCAACGAAATGGCATGCTTTGCAGTGTTTCGTTGACAGGAAGCTCATCAACGAAATGAGTGTTGTAGCAATTGCATTGTACAATACTTCACAATATGATAGGCATTTTGTTGTATGTATTAGATAGGTTTTCTAAGTCATGTTGACTAAGTACTAGATAGGCAAAATAGGTTGGTTAATTGTAAATATATTATGCCTTGTAATTTTGCCTAAGTGAAGACATGTCAACGGTATGAAGATTACTCTGTCAACGGTATGGAGTTTACTCATCAACGAAACGAGGGAAACACCATCAACGGAATGAAGAATAAAGCTATCAACGAAACACATCTCCATGCTATCAACGAATCATTATTGCTTTTCTGAATAGTTGACAAAGTGATAGTGACAGTTTTCTGACAGATCAAAAAGGAGATGTGGAAGTGTACTGTGCATTGGAAACCATTAAAATGGACATGGGGAATAAGGAAACATCCCAGTTTCCAATTGGGCTCTTGGGAGTGATCATAATAAGCATGAAGACAAAAGCAAGGATCTCCAAGGACCACTGGACAAAGGGATGAAAAGCAAACTATTGGCGGTTACCTTTAGTGTACTTTAGTGTAGCCAAAAATAGCTTTGTAAACTTGGGAATATATAACCAAGTGTAGCAGTTACTTTAAAGATAAGAGAAGAAAAACAAATAGTTTGTATTAGCTATCTTTGAGAGCATACTTCTCTACAATCTTGTAACTGAGCAGCTGTGTACTTTTGTATCACAGATTATTTCCGCAATAAAAATCACTTCAGTTGGATCATCAAACAATCCAACTGAAATTATTAAGTGCTTGTGGTTTTTATTTTATAAGTTCAGTTTTTAATTTGTAAGTTGTTTTAAGTTTAAGAAATATCAAAATTGTATTCAACCCCCCCCCCCTTCTACAATTCTGTTAGGTCATTTGGGATTAACAATTGGTATCAGAGCAAGCTTCTAACATACAAGAAGTTTAAAGATCAAGACCAAAAACAGAAGCCATGGTGAAGAAGGATGCAGGTGTGAAGATACCAGTTCTTGATAAGGACAATTACTTTCACTGGAAAGTAAAGATGCATTTACATCTCATGTCTATGGATGAGAGGTATGTAGACTGCATTGAGAAAGGTCCACACGTTCCCATGAAGGTTGCATCTAGAATTGGAGTGCCAGATGATGCTCCTGATGTAGAAATTCCAAAACTTGTCTCAGAATGGACTATTGAAGATGTTGCAGAAATCCATAAAGACAAAAGAACCATGAACATTCTGTTTAATGGTTTGGAGCAAGAGATGTTTGACAATGTCATAAACTGTACAACCTCCAAAGAAGTATGGGACACTGTTAGAACTCTCTGTGAAGGAACTGAGCAAGTTAGGGAAAATAAAATGCAACTCCTTATACAACAATATGAGCATTTTCATTTCAAAGCTGGTGAAACCCTAAATGACACGTTTAGTAGGTTTCAAAAGCTTTTGAATGGATTAAAGTTGTATGGGAGGATCTATCAAACCAAGGATTCAAACCTTAAATTTCTTAGAGCTCTTCCAAAAGAATGGAAGCCTATGACTGTTTCTCTCAGAAACACTCAAGAGTACAAAGACTACACTCTTGAAAGGCTTTATGGAACCTTGAAGACATATGAGTTGGAAATGAAGCAAGATGAAGAAATTGAAAAGGTACAAAAGAAGGGTGGATCTATTGCATTAATTGCATCTGTGAACCAACTGGAAGATGACAATGAAGAAGCTACAAAGGCCACAACTAGTCGAGCTAGTTGTAGGAGTGATGTTAGCAAGGGTAAAGGCAAGATGACAGAAGAAGAAGAATCAGAACCAGCCAACTTGGATGACTTAGATGAGATTGATGAACACATTGCTTTTCTGTCTAGAAAATTCTCTAAGTTCAAGTTTAAAAGAAACTCAGAAGCAAGGCCACCAAGAAGAGACTTTCAACCTAGAAAAACTAACTGGATTGAGAAGTCTAAGTCTAAATGTTTCAATTGTGGAATGCTTGGTCACTTTGCTGGAGACTGCAGAAAGCCCAAGGTTGAGAAGGGTAACAGGAAATTTGAGCCTGTTGATTATAAAAAGAAATACTTTGAACTTCTCAAGCAAAAAGAAAAGGCTTTCATGTCTCAGGAGTATGATTGGGCTGGTAATGGTGAAGATTCTGATGATGATGTTGAGTATGTCAACTTGGCTCTTATGGCTAACAATCATGAGCAGGAAGCAAGCTCCTCAAGCAACCAGGTAACAATTACTAATCTTTCTGAGCTTTCTAAAGAGGAATGTGATAGTGCAGTAAATGAAATGTCTACTGTATTATATAATTTGCGTGTTACTCTTAAATCACTTACCAAAGAGAATTCAAGAATAAAAGAGACTAATTTTCTCTTAAGTGATAGGAATGCAATGTTAGAAGCACAGCTCATTGAATTTGAGAAAATGAGGTGTGTTAGTAGGGATGCTAAGAAGGAACTTGAGAACGTGTTAAAAAGGGAAGAAATTCTTAAAACACAACTTGATATAGAACAGAGTGTGATTGCAAAATGGAAAGATGCCAGGAATGTTGCCACCAACATCATTAATGTTCAAGGTATGGAATCTTTCTGTGAACAATCATAGAAAAAGAACAAGGAGAAGCTAGGGTATGTTGGTGAAACCTTAGAATCAGAAACTGAGTCAACAAACAACAATGATCATTTGTTGAAGGTTGATATGTCAACGGAATGCAATGTTTCGTTGACAGATGAACCATCAACCGATCAGGCTGTTTCGTTGACAGAGAAAAGAAAAGATGAACTCACTAGACTTAATAACAAGTATGGTCCTGTCACCAAGAACTTTGTTCAAGGTGAGTCTAGTAAATCAAAGAAAGTTGAGAAGCCTGTTGAGAGAGCTAATGTAGGTCACTTGTCTAAGAAGCAATTGAAAGACAAGTTAGAGAAAGTTCAAGTTGAGGCTAAAGGAAATAAAAAGAATAACAGGAATGGCAAAGTAGGGATTAACAAACACAACAATTACACACCTGATAAATATGCTCCTAGAAAGACATGTGTCAATTGTGGTAGTGTTAGTCATTTATCTACTAACTGTAAATCTGTTAAGAAAACTGCTAATGTGAAAGTTCCCAAGCCTGTAATGAACAGTTCTATGCCTACAATGCCTGTTATGCCTAACATGTTTGCTCCATATGCACAATTTCAGAATCCATATGCTAGCATGTCGTTTGTGCCTAACCCATACATGAATATGTTTAATGTGCCACAAATGCCATGGAATATGAATAACATGATTGTTCCTCCAACTATGCATGCTGTGAATGAAAATGTGAGCAACCCTCAGAAATCAACACCAAGGGTAAAGATTGATTTAAATCAAACTGAACCCAAGATGAAAAATGATATAAAAGGGAAAGCAAAGGCTAACAAAACAGGACCCAAGGAAACTTGGGTACCAAAATCAACTTGATTTGATTTTATTGTGTGCAGGGAGACAAAAGGAATCTTTGGTACTTGGATAGTGGTTGTTCAAGACACATGACTGGTGATTCTACCCTGCTCACAGAGTTTCAGGAAAGAGCTGGCCCTTGTATTTCTTTTGGAGATGACAGCAAAGGCTACACTAAGGGATATGGCTTGATTTCAAAAGAGAATGTCATCATAGATGAGGTTGCATTGGTGGATGGTCTTAAGCACAATTTGCTTAGTATCAACCAACTTTGTGACAAAGGATTTTTAGTTACTTTTTCTAAAGAAGCCTGTGTTGTTTCTAAAGGAGGAAACAACAATGTGGGAATGACTGGATTCAGAAGAGGGAATGTGTACATTGCTGACTTTAGTAGCACAAGTCCAGACACCATCACTTGTCTTTTCAGCAAGGCAAGCAAGGATGAAAGTTGGCTATGGCACAAGAAATTATCTCATCTGAATTTTAAAGTTATGAATGATTTGGTGAGGAAGGATCTTGCTAGAGGAATTCCACAGGTGGAGTTTTCCAAGGATGGTTTGTGTGATGCCTGTCAAAAAGGGAAACAAAAGAAGGCATCATTCAAAAGCAAGACAGAGTCATCAATTGTCCATCAGCTTGAGTTGCTTCATATGGATTTGTTTGGCCCTGTAAATGTCATGTCTATTTCAAAGAAGAAATATTGTCTTGTGATTGTTGATGATTTCTCTAGATTTACATGGACTTTCTTTTTGCACTCCAAAGATGAGGCAAGTGAAATCATTATCAATCACATCAAGATGGTAAACAATCATCCTGACTTGAAAGTAAGAAGGATTAGGAGTGACAATGGGACAGAATTCAAGAATTCAAGCATGAAGGTGTTCTGTGAAGAAAATGGTATTTTGCATGAGTTTTCAGCAGCAAGGACACCACAGCAAAATGGTGTAGTTGAAAGGAAAAACAGAACACTTATTGAAGCTGCAAGGACAATGCTAGATGAATCAAAGTTACCAACTTATTTTTGGGCTGAGGCAGTTAATACAGCTTGCTTCACTCAAAATATTTCTTTGATTAATCAGGCCAAAGGAATGACCCCTTATCAGCTACTCAAAAGAAAGAAGCCACTATTGGATTTTCTTCATGTCTTTGGATGCAAGTGCTTTGTTCTGAGAAATCAAGCTGAGCATTTGGGGAAATTTGAAGCAAAGGCAGATGAAGCAATATTTGTGGGATATGCAGCAGGGAAAGCTTACAGAGTCTATAATCTCAGAACCAACATTGTTATGGAATCTATACATGTTGTTTTTGATGATCTCAAAATTCAAGGTCTCTGTGATGAAGGTTTCCATGAAAGTCTTTCTTTTGAAAATGAGGAAGGAGATCAAGTGAATCATGTTAAGGCTACTAAGAAACAGCCTAAAGTTGTTGTATCTAGCACAGATGAAAGCAACAGTGAAGATGAAATTGCTGCATTAAGATTGAAAAGAATAGCTGCTAGTAGACCAAATGGTCATTTCGTTGACAGTCATGATGGTGGATTCGTTGACAGTCAAAATGAGCGTTTCGTTGACAGCCAAAACGGTCATACCGTTGACAGTCATGGAAATGCTTCTAGAAGTGATCATTTAGGGACAACAAACTCAGGGGGAGTTTCTCAAGGACAAATATCCAATCAAGGCAATCATGATCATGAAGCTACCTCTTCAAGAGCAAATCTACCTCCCTCAAGGAAATGGACTAAAGATCATCCCTTTGAACTTATTATAGGTGATGTTTCTTCAAAAGTCCAAACTAGAAGAGCAACTCAAGAAGAATGTCTATATAGTAGCTTTCTGTCTCAAGATGAGCCAAAGAAAGTTGAGGATGCACTTCTAGATCCAGATTGGGTTTTAGCCATGCAAGAAGAGCTAAACCAATTTGAGAGGAACAATGTTTGGAAGCTGGTACCCAAGCTTAAGGACAGGAGTGTCATAGGCACAAGATGGGTGTTCAGAAACAAGATGGATGAAAATGGCATAGTCACAAGGAACAAAGCTAGATTGGTTGCAAAAGGCTATTCACAGGAAGAAGGAATTGATTTTGATGAAACCTATGCTCCTGTTGCAAGACTAGAAGCAATAAGGATTTTCCTAGCCTATGCAGCCCATGCCAATTTCAAAGTCTATCAAATGGATGTGAAGAGTGCTTTTCTGAATGGGGAATTGGAAGAGGAGGTGTATGTAAGTCAACCTCCTGGTTTTGAAGATGATGATTTTCCAGAACATGTATACTTCCTCCTCAAAGCACTCTATGGTTTGAAACAAGCACCTAGAGCCTGGTATGACACACTTTCACAGTTCCTCCTTGAGAATCAGTTCACTAGAGGTACTGTAGATAAAACTCTTTTTCACAGGGTTGTAAATGGCTCTACTATACTTGTTCAAATTTATGTAGATGACATAATCTTTGGGTCTACAGATGTGAAACTTTGTCAAAAGTTTGCCAAGCTTATGCAAAGTAAATATGAAATGAGCATGATGGGAGAATTAACTTACTTTCTTGGTCTTCAAGTAAAGCAAGTTAATGAAGGCATTTTCATTAGTCAAACAAAATATATTCATGATTTATTAAAGAAGTTTAACCTAATGGAATGCTCTCCTGCCAAAACTCCCATGCCTACTGCCACCAAACTTGAATTGAATACTAAGGAAAAATCTGTGGACATTTCAAGTTACAGAGGCATGGTAGGCTCACTTTTATATTTAACAGCTAGTAGACCTGATATTATGTTTGCTACATGTCTATGTGCTAGATTTCAGGCTAATCCTAGGGAATCCCATTTAGTTGCTATTAAAAGGATTTTCAGATATCTCAAAGGAACACCAAACCTTGGCATTTGGTATCCTAGAGAATCTGGTTTTGAACTAATTGGTTATTCAGATGCAGATTATGCAGGATGTAAAATTGACAGGAAAAGCACAACTGGAACCTGTCAATTCCTAGGAAACAAGCTTGTGTCATGGTTCAGCAAGAAACAAAACTCAGTTTCGACCTCCACAGCTGAGGCTGAGTATATTGCAGCTGGAAGTTGTTGTGCACAGATTTTATGGATGAAAAATCAACTACTTGATTATGGATTAAGAGTTGAGAAAATTCCTATTTTCTGTGACAACACTAGTGCCATTGCCATTACTGAGAATCCAGTGCAGCATTCAAGGACCAAGCACATTGACATTAAGTACCATTTCATTAGAGAACATGTTATGAATGGTACTGTGGAGTTACATTTTGTTCCAAGTGAACAACAACTTACAGACATCTTTACCAAGCCACTTGATGAATCAACATTCTCAAGATTAGTAAGTGAGCTAGGTATGCTAAATTTCTCTTAATTATTTTTGAGATATTTGCAAGTTACAATGCAGCCAGAAATTTGCTATGTTTTTCTGTGAATTAATTTTCTCAGGAAAAAGTGAAATTTTGTCTAAGTCAAAATTACTATGCCAACGAAACGCACCATTTCGTTGACAGTCTTAGCATTTTTCTGGGTGTTTCGTTGATAACTCTTTTATATCAACGAAACACAGCTTTATCAACGAAACAAACGGGACCTTAAACGCCCAATTGTGATTCGTTGATACAGCGCTTTTAATCTGAACCGTTGAAATTTTGACACGTCTTTTACCACGATCTATGCATACACCCCTGTAAGTATAAATCATGGTAATACTTTAAAAGTAATGGTTATATTTTTAAGCCAATCCAGTAATTTACATTTATTATTGGACTCATTTTCTGAGAATTTTTGGGGGAGTATTTAAGAAATTCTATTTTCTTTAATTTCTTTTTACCTGTTCTCAAAAATTCCAAAGGCTTTTCTCTCTTCTTCTCTCTAACAAGCAATTCCGTTCGAAGCTTTTCTTCACTCAACAATGGCACCCATAGTCAAGCTTATGTCTGCTGGAGGGTTCATCTATGAGAAGAACAACTCCATCCCTTTTGTTGTCAAGGAAAACCCGAACAGAATCTTTTTCAAAATGATGGATTTCATGAAGAATTGCAAACTATGCTATAGAGTGATAGTACAAATGGAGCCACAGTTCAAGAGCTCTTATGCTATAGAGCCCCTTCAGCATGGAATCCTTCAAGATTCAAGAAATGAGAAAGGCCAATCTTCATGCTTTAGGAATGTGGATGCAAGAGGGATATCTCCAATATCACCTGTCAAACCCAAAGGCAAGAACATGGAAAGGATATTTTATCCTCCACCAAAGCCAGATGAGTTCAAAGTCCTAGGGAAGCTGATCATTGAGAGCAAGGAAAGCAATCATCCAAGCATACGGAATCAAAGGGCCATCATCTACAGGGACAGCAAGGAAATCTGCATTTGGGTTGGTCACCCAAATTTTGCTAAGGCCAGAGCTGAAGAATCTGAAAGGGCAGCAATGCAAGCATTGGCAGTTGCTCAAGCACTTGAAGATGAAGAAACCTTACAGGAAGAAAAAGCCAAGGATGGAGCTAAGGAAGCTGAAAAAGCAAGGAAAAGTGTAAGGCAACCAAAGGCTAGAGCTAAAAGGAATCTGGATTTTGATAAAGAGGATTCTCAGGACACTGCTCAAGCCTCTTCCACAACAAGTGCACATCAAATTCATGTTGATCAACCTCATGAAGGAAAATTGGCATGTGATCCTGCACATCCTGTCAACTTTCATGATCAACCAATCATGCCAAAAGAGGAGCCTATTGAATTTGATGAAGCCTATTTTCCAAGGTTCCTATTTGAAAAGGATCAGCCAATAAAGTCAAAGAAAAGGGTTGTCAAGGCAAAGCCAATATTTGTGAGAAAGCCACAACCTCAGAAACCCCCTGCAAATCCAGAGGACTGCATGTACATTGCTGACATCAGGGAAGAATCTAGCTTACATCTTGATTTAGACAACCTGGTAGAAGGGGCATTGCAGCTTCTCAAAAGTTGCCTGAAAGATTAGTTTTCACATTCAAGGGTGGTAGAGAACAAGTGTGGCCTCTCTACAGAATTTTAGGAGAAGACTACCAAACACTACTCATAGTGTTTAGATGCTTGAAGAAGGACTTTGACTTCACCAAAACAGCCAAGTCTGAGGTGGTCTCCAAAATATGTCAGATAAAGGCTAGCTGGAACAAGCCTGAGGCTCTTCCCAGGATGCTTAGAGTGCCCTCAACAGGAAAGAAGATCCATCTTCAACCTTACTGGATGATGGAATTTAAGGACAAAGACAACTGCAGAAGATTCTTCAGGATGGAAGACCAGCTGGATAAGGCATCTAATCAAACTCTAAAGTTTATGCAATCCAAGCTTGGTGATCAAGATGAGGAAGAGAAGATCTTTTACAGAAGGCTACAGGTCCAAATTGAGGAAAACAACTCTAAGAGGGGGAAGAAGACTATGCCACAAAGAAGACCAAGATGAATCATTTGCTCAGTCTAGAGGAGCACTTCTGGGCATTAGTCTTGTAAGTCTTGTATTTTGTTCAAAATATTATGAAGCTTAATGCATTTTCTACTTTTGTAATTTATAATGTAACTGAGTGTTTTTGTTATCATCAAGTCTCTTGATTTATGGCTGTTATTCTATCAGTCATAAATTGGGGGAGATTGTTAGGAATATGTTGTTCTTGATGATAATCATAAAACACTTAGTAGAATTTGTGTAAAGTCATTTTGTAGCTGTCAACGAAATGGCATGCTTTGCAGTGTTTCGTTGACAGGAAGCTCATCAACGAAATGAGTGTTGTAGCAATTGCATTGTACAATACTTCACAATATGATAGGCATTTTGTTGTATGTATTAGATAGGTTTTCTAAGTCATGTTGACTAAGTACTAGATAGGCAAAATAGGTTGGTTAATTGTAAATATATTATGCCTTGTAATTTTGCCTAAGTGAAGACATGTCAACGGTATGAAGATTACTCTGTCAACGGTATGGAGTTTACTCATCAACGAAACGAGGGAAACACCATCAACGGAATGAAGAATAAAGCTATCAACGAAACACATCTCCATGCTATCAACGAATCATTATTGCTTTTCTGAATAGTTGACAAAGTGATAGTGACAGTTTTCTGACAGATCAAAAAGGAGATGTGGAAGTGTACTGTGCATTGGAAACCATTAAAATGGACATGGGGAATAAGGAAACATCCCAGTTTCCAATTGGGCTCTTGGGAGTGATCATAATAAGCATGAAGACAAAAGCAAGGATCTCCAAGGACCACTGGACAAAGGGATGAAAAGCAAACTATTGGCGGTTACCTTTAGTGTACTTTAGTGTAGCCAAAAATAGCTTTGTAAACTTGGGAATATATAACCAAGTGTAGCAGTTACTTTAAAGATAAGAGAAGAAAAACAAATAGTTTGTATTAGCTATCTTTGAGAGCATACTTCTCTACAATCTTGTAACTGAGCAGTTGTGTACTTTTGTATCACAGATTATTTCTGAAAGGCATATGTTTAGGCCTATTAATATTCCGAGGAAACAACTTAATTTAAACAAGTATGTAATAAGTAAATAATAAGTTTATATGTCACAGGAATCTCAGATAGTTTTATCTGTCAAGAGAATGGAGAATTAAAAGTCATCTACAGACTTGAAGTTATTCTACATTGAAAGAAGTTCAATTTATTGATCAAGCCTCAGTGAAGTATTCAAGTTAGTGGATTTACTACAGTGACAGAGATTTCCAGTGGTGACGGAAGTAGTACAGGATACAGAATTTTGTCAAGCTAAAGAAAGAAAGCCACAGCTTTAAATGTTTTAAAGATGAAGAATTATCATTGAAGTCAGTTATTCATGAAACCAGACAGTGCATCGAATGACGACATCATCAGTGGAATTAAATCATCTCTATTCAGTGGTTTTCAGAAGAGAGAGAGATGCAAGGCTTTAAAGATGTCTTATTTAAATTTACTAATTTAATTTAATTTAATAAATTAATTCTATCAGAATTAATTTATTTATTAAATTAATTAGGTTAGTAGTTTAAATTATTTATTAACTTAATTCTATTTAAGAAGAATTAATTTAATCTATAATTTAATCTAACTAATTAAATTAAAAGGATTTTCTGAAAATGAACTAGTATGACCTAGTTTAACTAATAGAAATACAAAACTCGGTATGACCTATTTGAAGAGGTCATACAAGTGTTTTTTATTTCTTTTATTTAAATCATTTCTGATTTATTAAAAGGTCATACTATGTACTTTTCTCAGGTCATACCGAATTTTAATGAGGTCATACTAAGTGCTTTTTATAGGTCATACAATTCTCTTTTTTGGTCATACCGAAATTTAGAGATTGTGTTGGCAGGTCATACTAGCATTCAAGGTTCTACCGAGCATGTGTGTGCAGGTCATACAAGGATTATTGTGTTGGTATTTAATACACAACAGAATAGAAAAGGATGGAGTTGACAAAAGCATCAAGAACATACAGAAGCATTTACTGAAGAACAGCCAAAGCTTTAAATCTCATTTCTTCTCAAGCAATTAATTCTAGTTTGTATTGTTAAATCCAAACCACTAGAATTTGATTACTTGTATTGCTTTGACTATCTAGCGGATTTTTATCCCTAGAACGAATCTTAAATTATCAAATATTGTTAAATCATTTTATTACAAATATAGATAAATTCATGTCGAATTTATTCTAGATTTGTTTTAATTTATTTAAGATTCAATCTTGTACTAAGTATCATTTGTAACACCCTTCAAGTTTAATATAAGTTATATTTAACTTGAATCTTGTTTCATTTTTATTCCGCATCAATTTGTTCCTAAACAGTAAAATCATTTAAAGAACAAATTCGATAAAACGGTATAGTTTGTATTCAACCCCCCTTCTACAAACTTATCAGGACCTAACAATTGGTATCAGAGCCTTTTGATTGATATACAAATCAAAGATCCAATTGTTTTGAGATTTTTCTTTTAAACTCTGATTTTTTATTTAAATTCTAAAAATCTCAAAAGATGTCTACTGCACAGAAAGTGGGGACAGTTAAAATCCCAATATTCAGCAAGGAGCATTATCCAATGTGGAAGAAGAAAATGCTCCTATTTCTTAAGGTTGCAAATCCTAAATACTTGGATGTGCTGAAGAGTGGTCCCAAACTCCCTATGATTATTGATCCTGAAGTTGTTGAGGATAATGTTGTGACTAGGGCTGCTAGAATGTACCCTAAAGATCCCAAGGAATACACTCCTGATGAGAAAGAGGATGTTACCTTGGATTCCTGTCTTCAGTTGATCCTTATTGAGAGTCTTGATCCTATCATGCATAATCATGTCCTAAATTGTGAAACTGCCAAACATATTTGGGGAACCATAGAGATAATCAATGAGGGGACAGAAGAAGTTAGGGAGAATATGCTGGAAATTCTCACTTCACAATATGAGCATTTCAGATCAAACCCTGGTGAAGGTATCTCTCAGGTTTTTGAAAGATACAACAAATTAATTAATGATCTGAATCTCAATGGGAAGCACTACACCAACAAGGAGATTAACAAGAAGTTCCTTCTTACACTTCCACCTCATCTGGAGCACAAGATATCTGCTATTAGAGAAGCAAGAGACATGAATGAGCTTGCCTTGGAAAGATTGTATGGTGTCTTGAAGACCTATGAGCTGGAGCAGATTCAACAGAAGGAGCTGTATGGAACTGGAAGGATTGTTGGTACCTCCACTGCATTGGCTGCTGAAGTCCCACAGAAACTGGAAGTGAAGGCTGTTCAACCTTCCAGTTCTCACATGAATGTTATTGATGCTGAATATGGATTAACATCCATTGATCAATCTAGTGGTGACTTCTATTCTTTGGAAGAACTTGATCAGCTGGAGGATGGTGATTTGGCTTTGATAGTCAGAAAGTTTGGGAAGTTTAGATTCAAGAGGAATCCCAATCTTAAGTTCAGACCCAGATTTCAGAGAGGTGGATCTTCATCTTCAAGTGGCACAAGGGGTGGCTACAAAACTGGAACTGTGGAAAGGAGTATAATCAGATGCTACAATTGCAATGAGTTGGGTCACTTTGCTACTGAGTGCAGAAAGCCAAAGCAAGTGACTAGAAACACATTTGATTCTAGCAAGAAGAACAAGATTGGGAAGGCCTATGTTGCTGAGGGAAAGAGTTGGGATGACACTGACAGTGATGAAGAAGCAGGTGAGATTGGGAACCTTGCTTTAATGGCCAAAGAGGAAAGCACTTCATCCAGATACATGTCAGAGGTAACCTTTACTGATGCTGAAATGATTTATCATCTTGGTGGCACCATAAGTTGTGCACGCACTGAAAATGATAGAATAAATCTTTTAAACACAAATCTTGAAAAGGAATTAAAAGATTTGAAACTTGTGCATGTTAATCAGGATGAACTTAATGAGAAAATTGCTTTTCTGGAGAATAGGGTTAAATGTTATATTCAACTGGAAACCATTCTTAAGAAAGAGATTAGTGAGCTGAAGACTAAAGCTAATGCTTATTTCAGTTCTTGTAAGACTGCTAAAGAAATTCTCAATAAGCAAGCTGTTGGTAATCATGTCAGTATAGGTTATGATTATAATGAGGCTATAGGATTGCTTGGTATTAATACACCTTGTAGAGTCAGAGAAGAAGGAAAGGTTGTTCCTTATATTCTTAAGGGTATTAAAACACCCTTCTGTAAGGAGTCTGAGGCAGAGCCTCTGAATGAATCTTCTATCATTATTGCTGAGGAGATTCATGAAGAAGATGTTGCCTTAGAAGCTGAGCAATCCAAAAAGTGTGTATCTGATATTCCAGTCAAAGTTGCTACAACTAAAAAGACTAAATCAGATATCCATAAGTTGGATCAAAACAACTGTAGAACTAACATGCCTGCTATTAATTCTTCTCATAAAGCATGTGGTGTGAGTAATTGCATGTCTTGTGCTTTTAATGTTATGTATGCTTTCTTTAATAAAAAGCATGTATCTAGTGATAAGACTGCTCCACGTCAACATGTTAATAATAAGAAGCATGTTAAAGCTAAGACTGCTAATCCTCCTAATATTAAAGTGGATTCATTTATCCCTAAGCCTACTCAGAAATGTGTTAAGGCTGGCTATAAATGGAAACGCTCTTATGTGAAAAAGGTTGAAGTAGTTTTAGTTAGAAATGTTGTTTTGCCTGACAAAGGCCAGTTCTTTAAGTATGCCGGACCCAATCAATTTTGGGCTCCGAAGAAGGACTAATCTATCTGATATTGCAGGGAGTTAAACAGGTAAACCGAGTTATGTGGATTCTGGACAGTGGCTGTTCAAGGCATATGACCGGAGATAGAGCCCTGCTATCAGATGTGATTGTGAAAGCTGGCCCAGTAGTTACCTTTGGAGATAACAGCAAGGGTATTACGAAAGGATATGGCTGTTTGAAGTACGGAAATGTTATCATTGAAGATGTTTCATTTGTGGAAGGTCTGACGTTCAATCTTCTCAGCATCAGTCAGTTCTGTGACAGAGGATATGCTGTTTCCTTTGAAAGAGAGAAGTGTCAGATCACTCACAAGAAGAATGGAAAGCCTGCTCTTCAAGGAGTAAGGAAAGGTGACTTGTTCATAGCTGATCTGAACTCGGGATTCAAAGATGAAGTGAATTGTTTTTATGCTAAAGCTTCATCAGATGATAGTTGGCTATGGCACAAGAAGATGTCTCACCTTAACTTCAAAACTATGAACTCTTTAGTCAAGAGGGAATTAGTTAGAGGTTTGCCTCAGATGGAATTTACACAGGAAGGACTGTGTGAGGCATGTCAGAAGGGAAAGTCAAAGAAAGCTTCTCACAAGGGCACTGACACATCATCAATAACTGAACCTCTTCAGCTACTGCACATGGATTTGTTTGGTCCAGTTAATGTGATGTCCATGTCAAAGAAACAATATGCACTTGTGATTGTTGATGACTATTCAAAATATACATGGGTTTTATTCCTACATTCCAAGGATGAGACCCCATTCCTGGTGATTGGCCATGTAAAGTTGATTGAGCTGGATTCTAGATTCCCTGTTAGAGCCATAAGGTCAGATAATGGTACGGAATTCAAGAATGCCATTCTGAATGACTTTTGTGCTGATAAAGGAATAACAAGACAGTATTCTGCCCCTAGAACTCCTCAACAAAATGGAGTAGTGGAAAGAAAGAATCGTACATTGATTGAAGCTGCTAGGACTATGTTAAATGAGTCCAAACTTCCAATGTACTTTTGGGCTGAAGCAGCGAATACAGCTTGTTATACTCAGAATCGAACTTTAATCAACAAAGACCTAATGAAGACTCCGTATGAGATCATGAACAACAAGAAACCAACTGTCAAGTACTTTCATGTATTTGGAGCAAAATGCTTTGTGCTTTTAGATGAAAATGTTAAACGTGGCAAGTTTGAGGCCAAGGCACAAGAAGCTATTTTTGTTGGTTATTCCAGAAGATCTTACAGGGTTTATGTGGTTGGCAGTCACACAGTAAAGGAAAGTGTCAATGTTACTTTTGATGACACTAAGTTCCCCAATATCCAAAAAGAAGATTCATCTGAAGAGCTGAAGTTTGATAACTTGCCAGACTCAGAATCAGATAATGAAGCCCCACCTGAAGTTATTGCTGGTGATGATAATAACAATGATGATAATGATCATGGTGATGGTGGTGGAAACACTGGTAACAATGGAGATACCACCAACACTGGAGAAGAATCATCAAGGCATACAAGCAACAACTCAGGGGGAGCAAATGAAGGATCAGCTAGTCACTCACAACATCAAAGTGAATTTCAAGGCGAATCATCAAGATCAAATCTTCCAAGACAGACTGTTTGGAATAGGGCTCATCCTTTTGAGCTGATCATTGGTGATCCAGATGTTGGAGTTAAAACTAGAAGTGCTTCTCAGAATGAATGTCTCTTCTCAGCATTTCTATCTAAAATGGAGCCAAAGAAAACTGAGGAAGCACTGACTGATCCAGATTGGGTGATTGCTATGCAAGAGGAACTCAATCAGTTTGAACAACAGCAAGTCTGGAAGCTGGTACCCAGGCCAAAGAACAAGAAAGTTGTTGGTACAAGATGGGTATACAGGAACAAGCTAGATGAGGATGGCATTGTCACAAGAAACAAGGCAAGACTGGTTGCACAAGGGTATTCACAAGCTGAAGGCATTGATTATGATGAAACCTATGCACCAGTGGCTAGACTTGAGGCCATCAGGATGTTCTTAGCATTTGCTGCTTATTCCAATTTTAAAGTCTATCAAATGGATGTTAAGAGTGCATTCCTGAATGGTGAACTTGATGAAGAAGTGTATGTGGAACAACCCCCTGGCTTTGAAAATCAGGAGCTGCTGGACTTTGTGTACTTTCTCTTCAAGGCTATCTATGGTCTCAAACAAGCCCCAAGAAAATGGTATGACACTCTCTCTGGTTTTCTTTTAGAAAATGGTTTTGTTAGAGGTATCATAGACAAAACTCTTTTTTCAAAGAAACACAAAAGTGATATGATATTAGTCCAAGTCTATGTGGATGACATCATATTTGGGTCTACTAATGATAATCTCTGTAAGAGATTTGCTGAGCTAATGCAGAGTAAGTTTGAAATGAGTATGATGGGTGAGCTGAAGTTCTTTCTTGGATTGCAAGTAAGTCAAAGGTCAAATGGTATATTTATTTGTCAATCCAAGTATCTCAAAGAACTTCTCAAGAAGTATCACATGGAGGACTCAGCATCAGCAAGGACTCCATCTGCAACAGCCGTCAAACTTGGAGCTTCTGACAAATCTATCAAGGTAGATGTTACAAGCTACAGAGGTATGATTGGCTCCTTACTCTATCTTACTGCTAGTAGACCAGATATTATGTATGCTACATGCTTGTGTGCAAGGTTCCAAGCGGACCCTAGAGATGTTCATCTCATTGCTGTGAAAAGAATCTTCAGATATCTTAAGGGTACACCTAATCTAGGTATCTGGTACCCTAAAGATTCTGGTTTTAATCTTGTTGGATATACAGATTCTGATTATGCAGGTAGTGTTGTGGATAGAAAGAGTACCTCTGGGAGTTGTCAATTCCTTGGAGGTAGGTTGATTTCCTGGTATAGCAAGAAACAGCAAACAGTTTCCAATTCAACAGCAGAAGCTGAATATATTGCTGCTGGAAGCTGTTGTGCTCAGATCTTATGGATAAGGAATCAATTAAAGGACTATGGCTTTGCATTAGACAAAATTCCCATATTTTGTGATAATACAAGTGCCATAGCAATCTCCAACAACCCTGTTCAGCACTCGAGAACAAAGCACATTGATATCAGGTATCATTTTATTAGAGAGCATGTTATGGATGGAACAGTGGAGTTGCACTTTGTACCCACTGAAGAACAGACTGCAGATATTTTCACTAAATCTGTTGACGAATCCACATTTATCAAGTTAGTTGGTAAATTGGGTATGTTGAACAGTCTTAGTGATTGATAATATCTTCAGGTTTGTTCTTAACTAAATCATTTTCTCGTGTTGATTTTGAGATGTTAAATATTGCCAATCCATGTTTATTGTATAAAGCTTGTTAACTTAAATGTTCTGAATAATTTAATTTCTTTAAAAATATTTTTCTCATTTTCCATGGAGAAATGTATTTTTATTGAAAATTTACTTATTTAGACTCATTTAAGTTATTTTCAGATTATAAAATTTTTTGTTCAGATTTTTATGCAGGTTTAGTGCTATTTTGTGTTTTTGTTAATTTTTATGCAGAAGGTTTTAACACTGTTAGCATTTTTTTTTGTAATTTCTGATGTTTTGCTGCTATTTGTGTACTTTTCTCACTCGGTATGACCCTCCTCAGGTCATATTGGGTTATTTTCTCTAATATTATTATTTTTATAAATAATAAAACTCGGTATGACCCTTGAAACAGGTCATATTGGTTTTATTTTTGTTCTATTATCTTCAAAAACTCGGTATGACCCTCTTTTGTGGTCATACTGGTTTTATTTTTTGTTTAAATAATCTCAAAAACTCGGTATGACCCTCTGTTTTGGTCATACTGATTTTTATTCTTGTTTTATTATTCTCAAAACTCGGTATGACCTCCCTTTTAGGTCATACCGAGCTCAGCAGAACCTGTGCCTATAAATACTCTTGTTTTGCAGGTTCTTTTGCTTCTCATCCCTCTCTAACTCAAGTTTTTACTTAGTTAACTTTGCTCTGGTTTGTGTTTTATTCTTAGAACAACGAACTATTGCAAATTTTTCTTGTGAATTACTTGGGATTTTATTTCTTTTCTGATAATTATTATTATTAATTGCTGTGTTATTCTAATAATATTTTTAATTTTATTATTTATTTTCAAATGGCTGCGGAGTTTGTTGTTGAACGTTTTAATAATTACGTTGGCTATTTTGATCCCCTTAAGTGTTCTGTTGAACGTTTTAGGCCGTGGATTCGTTTTTTAAATGAACAATCAATTGTTAGCTATGCTATCACTGCTTCTGTTGATTTAAAGATTGAACCCCTTCGTCTATTATGCTTAACTGCTGTTGTTGCTGAAGATATGCGATCTTTCACTTTCACTATTTCTGATCGTCAGTACACAGTAACTAAGGAGCTCTTTTGTCAAGTGCTTCATTTTCCACTTGATAACTTTGTTAGATTCCCTACTGATCCTGAGTTAGTTCAATTTTTCTCTAGTATTGATTACCAAGGGAATATTGTTCTTCCTCGGTTGAATAAGGGGAATCTAGCTTGTGAGTGGGATTTGTTCTTTGACTGTTTAGCTAAAGTTTTTAGTAATTCTACCAAAAACAACTTTCCAACCATCACTTCTCTACTACAAAACATTGCCTATGCTGCTGTTTTTAACCTGAGGTTGGACATAGGAACTCTTGTGTGGGATCTCTTGATAAGGAGGATTTTCAATTACCCTAGAGATATTGAAACTGGAAAGAAAGTTAGATGCTTTTATTCTCGTTTCCTTTCTCTAGTGTTGAATCATGTTCTTTCTGATGAACATAAAACCCTTTTTCAAAACACTCCTTTTCAAGTCCCCGCACATACTAATCCTCTCATTTATTCATCTTTGTCCACAAGCTCCAAGTCTGGAAGGAGACCCCTAGTTCCACAATCTTATCTGCGAGAGATTTTGCAACCACAGTTACCTTTACTCTTTATTGAACATCCAGTGGTTGGATCCTCGTCAGCAGGAACTTCAATGGCACCTCCTAACACCATGGCACTTCAGGTAATATATCCTCTCTCAACTGCTCCACTAACCCAAGAGGTTCTTAGGATTGACCAAGGGATTGTAGAACCACAATCTCTGTCCACGGTCATACAGCCATACACAGAGTCACATCCTTTGACCGCTCCCCTGGAACACTCAGCTATAACAAGATCAAGTGAGCAACTTGAAGTAGAGTCTAATATGAGTGATCCCACAGCTCTGCCTCCACCACTAAAGAAGAGAAGAACACTACTTGAGGCATCTGTTAGCCAGTCTGTATCCTCCCAAAAGGATATAGATTTTCAAAAGGCCAATGAACAGTTTCTATAGACATCCTCTCAACAGGATGAATCTATTGAAATTCGCCATCAGGCCATGGCAATCTGTAAAGAGTCAAGCACTCTCCCTTTACTCACAATGGGAGAAAACATTTCTGAAACATTAATAGAGACTCTTGCACAGGACACTCTGAGAGGAGAGCACATAGGAATGCTTGATGAAACAGTGCCTACCATTGTCACGGTAGAAGAGCCTTCACAGGCTTCAGAGGGAAAATCTGATTCTTTGCCCACAATAATAGAATCATTTTCTCCCCTCCCAGAGGGAACATCTCTGGCTCCCCTAAGGGATTCTTCACTCGCAGTTTCAACTGGAGAAAGTGAAGGGCAACATGGTAAGTCTATATCTGAAGCAATTCAGTTTTCAATCTCTGATGAATTTTTGGACCTTACCATGGATTGGGATTCGCGAACTCCCATTGCACCACCAGTGACCTCTCAAGAAGGGGCTATGGTGATTTTTTCTGCAGGTACTTCAACTCCAACAATGGATAAACAGCTAGTGGTTAGTTCTGAGAGACAAACACAGAGCGATACACAAGCACGTGAGGTGAGTGAAACACCATCGAGAGAAATTGAGATGAGTGCACACAATGACACATACACTGCTTCATTATTGGCTCAAATAGCTGGTTTACAGAAACAACTTCAAGAGACCCAGGCTGAAAAGGAAATTCTCAAAGCACAAGTGGTTGAACGATCTACTTCTTCCACCTCTGTAACTAATCAGCTGGGTTCCATTAGAGATGAATTGGAAGGAGTGAAGGTCACATTGGTCCCAAAGATGAATGCTATTCAAGAATCACAAGTGTTAATGGCTTCAGATATGTCAGAGCTCCTGGTTTCTAATGCTGAGATCAGGGAGGCTATCAAACAGATTCCTATGATTTCAACCAAAGTAGACTCCGTTCAAGATACTATTGATGAAAATCAGTACTACAATGATGAGAGGTTTACCAAGATTGAAGGAGGGATGCAACATCTGAACGAGGGCATGAAACATTTGTATACTATGATCAAGGTCACACATCAACCCACTGCTGAACAAAAGAAATTCTTTGAGGGTGATGATGATGAAGGGGACAATGGTGACAGGGATGGTGAAGGAGAAAGAGAAGGTACAAAGGAGGATCCTAAAACTGATAAAGTTAAATCTTTAGAGGATTCCTCAACTAAGGGGGAGAATAAGGAGAAGGAGTTACAAGGAGGAGAAGCTGGAGGTTCTGGTTCTGCAAAGGACAAAGGGAAGCAGAAGTTAACTTTTTCTGATGCTGACTACTATCAAGGTGATGAGGGAGTATTTGATGATGTTGAATCTGAAGCCCCTGAAGATATCTTTGGTGAGGTAGAAGTTGAAGGAGAGGCTGACTATGCTGACTGGGAAGATGAACCTATAGTGGATCCTGCCTTTGAAGCTGAGTTGGTAAGGCAAAAGGCTGATTTGAAGAGGAGAGAGGAGGAAAATGCAAAAGTATCTGACATCATCTCCAAGCATATTGTCATTCAAAAAGCTGAGCAACAAGAAAAACAAAGACTTCACAATCTGAAGGTCAGTGATAGAAAGTTATATGTAAGGCTCAAGCAAGGAGTAGAATGGGACAAAGCTAGAGAAATGTTTGCACATCAAGAAGGAATTAATAATGATGCAAAGTTTCTTGGGATGTTGGAAAGGTACAGACAGGTCAATCCAGACAACACTATATATATGAAAGCTCTTCATGCAGAGATTTCAAGGATAACAACTGGATTTGACAGAGTTAGAGAGGAGTTGAAGATATATGTTTACACTCATAATGAGGGAACATTCTTGGTGTCTCTCAATCTTCTGGAAAGCAGAACTCTCTCTGAACTATGGGTCTTCATGTGCAAGGTAAAAAGAACTTCTCCATTAGCTGAGCTGCTGCATGATCAGCTAAGAGACTTTGCAATGAAGGCTAGTCCTCAAGTTGTGGATGTGCCATATGAAGTTAAATTCTATAAAGGAAGGGCACTACAAACTTGTGGTATGGACCCCATCTCTTTGAAAGATTATCCTGCCAGGCATCTTGTCTATATGGAGAATATGTTGAGGACAACAGGGTTTGCTACACAAGAGAAGACAGAAGTTGCTGATTTGATTCAAGACTATTGCATTGCTAATATCAAGAGATATCAACAAATGAAGAATAGGCTGAAGAAAGTCACAGCTCAACCTGTCAGACCTAGTGGTATTACTTCTGAATCTGATCGTATTCTGGACAAGGATTTGCTTGAAGCACTTGAAGAAGGAGAGATGATGGAGTCTGAAATTTGAAGAAGCTCTAGTCTGTAAATGTTATATGTATAGAGCTTAGGTATTTCAAGATAGGATCAATGTAAACATATGTTCAGTCTAAAGGAACATCTATCTTGTATTTATCTTTAATGTTTGAATCTGGAAAATGTTAAATGAAATCCAGAACTTTTCTTGTTATTTACTTGGCTCTTAAAAGTCATTTCTATTTCTTGTTTAAGTTAGTTGAGTTATCCTCTAGGTATTTGATTGTTATTCTCTAACAAACAAATAGGGGGAGATTGAAAGGCATATGTTTAGGCCTATTAATATTCCGAGGAAACAACTTAATTTAAACAAGTATGTAATAAGTAAATAATAAGTTTATATGTCACAGGAATCTCAGATAGTTTTATCTGTCAAGAGAATGGAGAATTAAAAGTCATCTACAGACTTGAAGTTATTCTACATTGAAAGAAGTTCAATTTATTGATCAAGCCTCAGTGAAGTATTCAAGTTAGTGGATTTACTACAGTGACAGAGATTTCCAGTGGTGACGGAAGTAGTACAGGATACAGAATTTTGTCAAGCTAAAGAAAGAAAGCCACAGCTTTAAATGTTTTAAAGATGAAGAATTATCATTGAAGTCAGTTATTCATGAAACCAGACAGTGCATCGAATGACGACATCATCAGTGGAATTAAATCATCTCTATTCAGTGGTTTTCAGAAGAGAGAGAGATGCAAGGCTTTAAAGATGTCTTATTTAAATTTACTAATTTAATTTAATTTAATAAATTAATTCTATCAGAATTAATTTATTTATTAAATTAATTAGGTTAGTAGTTTAAATTATTTATTAACTTAATTCTATTTAAGAAGAATTAATTTAATCTATAATTTAATCTAACTAATTAAATTAAAAGGATTTTCTGAAAATGAACTAGTATGACCTAGTTTAACTAATAGAAATACAAAACTCGGTATGACCTATTTGAAGAGGTCATACAAGTGTTTTTTATTTCTTTTATTTAAATCATTTCTGATTTATTAAAAGGTCATACTATGTACTTTTCTCAGGTCATACCGAATTTTAATGAGGTCATACTAAGTGCTTTTTATAGGTCATACAATTCTCTTTTTTGGTCATACCGAAATTTAGAGATTGTGTTGGCAGGTCATACTAGCATTCAAGGTTCTACCGAGCATGTGTGTGCAGGTCATACAAGGATTATTGTGTTGGTATTTAATACACAACAGAATAGAAAAGGATGGAGTTGACAAAAGCATCAAGAACATACAGAAGCATTTACTGAAGAACAGCCAAAGCTTTAAATCTCATTTCTTCTCAAGCAATTAATTCTAGTTTGTATTGTTAAATCCAAACCACTAGAATTTGATTACTTGTATTGCTTTGACTATCTAGCGGATTTTTATCCCTAGAACGAATCTTAAATTATCAAATATTGTTAAATCATTTTATTACAAATATAGATAAATTCATGTCGAATTTATTCTAGATTTGTTTTAATTTATTTAAGATTCAATCTTGTACTAAGTATCATTTGTAACACCCTTCAAGTTTAATATAAGTTATATTTAACTTGAATCTTGTTTCATTTTTATTCCGCATCAATTTGTTCCTAAACAGTAAAATCATTTAAAGAACAAATTCGATAAAACGGTATAGTTTGTATTCAACCCCCCTTCTACAAACTTATCAGGACCTAACAATTTCCGCAATAAAAATCACTTCAGTTGGATCATCAAACAATCCAACTGAAATTATTAAGTGCTTGTGGTTTTTATTTTATAAGTTCAGTTTTTCATTTGTAAGTTGTTTTAAGTTTAAGAAATATCAAAATTGTATTCAACCCCCCCCCCCCCCCTTCTACAATTCTGTTAGGTCATTTGGGATTAACACAAGTTTTCTCATTCCATGCTTTATTTTAAGTTATAATATTCTGATGATGCATATGGTATTATGCATGCTTTCAAACCTCACGTCGTATATAGATGTGATGGTATAAAATTGTTGAGATGAAATATATGCATATGATAGATGCATGCAAGTTTCTAAATCTATACTTTGAAGTATTGACTATATAATACTACTTTTGCCATGTATAAAATTGGACAGTTTTGTGATATATCTTATTTCTTGTTGAAATGGATTTGACCTTTGGATTATATAAAATCTCTTGAGTTAAGTAGTTATGAACCGGTTTACTTGGTAGCTCTAAATATAAGAGCATTTCCATTGTTTTCGACTCTAAATCGGGAGTCGGTATTTTGAGATATGTAGATAGCCGTGGAAACCCGGAGGGATACCATCGGCAGAATACTATGTATTTTGAGGATTGTTATTCGAAGGTGATATCATTCGGAGAATGATATTTGCTTACTATATCTTTCAAGGAATGTTATTTGAGTATTATCTCAGTCGAGAAATACTATTGGAATACTTTTTCAGTTATATATGCTAATGGAAGGCATAGCGGTTTTTGAAAGTATATTGTGATACTTGCTTTATGATTATTTATTTAATGAATATTATTTTGGAATATTCATTTAGTCTTTATTTATTTAATGAATATTATTTTGTAATATTCATTTAAGGCTTATTTATTTAATGAATATTATGTTGAATATTCATTTAATCCTTATTTACTTAATGGATATTATTCTTGAATATTCATTTGAGGTTTATTTATTTAATGAATATTATTCTTGAATATTCATTTGAGGTTTATTTATTTAATGAATATTATTTTTGAATATTCATTTGAGGTTTATTTATTTAATGAATATTATTCTTGAATATTCATTTGAGGTTTATTTATTTAATGAATATTATTCTTGAATATTCATTTGAGGTTTATTTATTTAATGAATATTATTTTTGAATATTCATTTGAGGTTTATTTATTTAATGAATATTATTCTGAATATTCATTTGAGGTTTATTTATTTAATGAATATTATTCTGAATATTCATTTGAGGTTTATTTATTTAATGAATATTATTCTTGAATAATCATTTGAGGTTATTTATTTAATGAATATTATTCTTGAATATTCATTTGAGGTTTATTTATTTAATGAATATTATTCTTGAATATTCATTTGAGGTTATTTATTTAATGAATATTATTCTTGAATATTCATTTGAGGTTTATTTATTTAATGAATATTATTCTTGAATATTCATTTGAGGTTTATTTATTTAATGAATATTATTTCTGAATATTCATTTGAGGTTTATTTATTTAATGAATATTATTCTGAATATTCATTTGAGGTTTATTTATTTAATGAATATTATTCTGAATATTCATTTGAGGTTTATTTATTTAATGAATATTATTCTTGAATATTCATTTGAGGTTATTTATTTAATGAATATTATTCTTGAATATTCATTTGAGGTTTATTTATTTAATGAATATTATTTTCGAATATTCGTTTAAGGTTTACTTATTTAATAAATATTATTCGATTATTTATTAAATACTTTTAAAATGTTTTAAAAATGAGAAATGTATTTAAAGTTTATCCTCGACCTTCAATAATTATGAAGGATACTCTAAGCTGTATTGTTAATTATTTTTAAATCAAAAAGAGGTTCTCAAAACACTGTTTTTCCATTTAAATATGTCTTTTAAGAGGATTTAAATGCTCGTTCAACTATCCAAAATATGGGAAACCTGATTTAAGTGACTACTACTCTTTTTAAACTCTCAACTCAAAACTGTCAAGGGACAGATATTTTCTCGAAGCAATGTAATTGCTGCAAGTCAAATATTATGTTACCACCTCAACGATCGAGGGGTAAATTCATGGAACAAGTCGATATCCATTAACAAGCAATAGCTTGGGAAATATTGGAGAATCTTCCTTTCCAACCTAGATATAACTACTTAGTGGAGTCGTATCAACAAGTATTACACTTGGGGAAAGGAGGATGATCCTTACGTTTCAGGGTAATGGATTTCATCTGAACTAGGAGTGGTGTAAGTGGTCCAGTTGCGCCGACCCATCCAACTTTTATTGCCCCAAATGGGCCGGGAGATCACCGGAAGGCGGTAGACAATGTCAGGCCGTCATGATTCTTCCATCTACATGTAGAAAACATATTTGAGCGGTACGACCTGCTACTGATCATAGTAAGGTTGGGTACAACGGGCGCGGTAGCAACTCCTGTATTGGTTCATCATCCAATTTGGATATTCCTGCAACATGTATTGGGGTGAAGAACCGATCATGTTGGCAGGAGGTCGAAAAGTGTTTGGGAATGAAGTGACAATAAATTCTTGCAACTTCATCTTTTATTTTATGAGTTATGGCTCTGATAAAACCTTACTCAAATTACATATGCATAAGTGGATTGTGGGGTTACAGAAACATTATATTAATTTTCCCCGTAACTTCATCGTTTATGTTATACTAGTATCTTATCCGTTTAATGCATAGCCTGTGGTTATAAAGATATGTTTTGAGTCTTGGTTTATCATACTGATACCAAGGATTTCCAAATGATTACGAAGAGTATATGAGTATGATTATAAGTCATATGGTATTTTAAACGATATACTATTTTGGGGTTCGACCCTAGTATTGATAAAAGCTTTGATCCCTTATGGATTATCTCCCTAAAAGGTTTAAAGATTTAAACTGGGATAGATTTCTTGCTGAGCACTATTAGCTCATTCTTGCTTTATTAAATATTTCAGCATGAGGAAAACATTGCCGAATCCACCTCGTGTTACGAGAGCAAGGGAATGGAGAGACCACCCTGGAGTTAGTTGATGCAGGATGGATTCTGTCGGTGTGAGCAGAATAGTTGCAGCTTGAATTAGTGAGAATTATTTTGAGTGGGTTTGTATTTCTAAACCTTGTATAGAATTGTGAGGTCCTGGATAGTATATTTGGGTTGTAATAACAAATGTTGATTATTGTTGCTCATTTCCAAGGCTATAACTTGTGTGTGTGTGCGTAAGTGATTGGGGTCTTTGGAGTTGTATTATGAGAATGTTGTAAGTAATGCAGGTTTTGTAGCATTGATGGAGCGTGACAACCCAGATTCCTGACCCCGGATCTGGGGGTGTTACAAATATGATTCTGAAGATTCGAATACCAAGTTTCTGAGAGCTTTACCAGAAGAATGGGATACTCAAACCTCGATCATTAGACATCAGTATGATCTCAACATTGTGTCTCTTGATGAAGTCTATGGAATGCTAAGAACCCATGATCTTGAGGTTCAACAGAGAAAGAATAAGAGAAGCAGCAAGGCAAAGTCTATTGCTTTGAATGTAGAAGGCAAATCAAAAGGAAAAGCTGTAGAGGTCTCAAGAAGGAAAACAAGAATAGTTGAGTCAGATCCTGATGACTCATCATCAGATACTGATGGCAATCCTGATGCCAATACTGATGATGATTCTTCTGACTCAGACATGGAAGAGATGGTTGCTATGATAGTCAGAGGCTTCAAAAAGATGAAGTTCAGGAAGGCTAGAAGGCAAGGTAACTTCCAGAAAAAGACCTTCAATGCTGACAAAGACAAGTCAAAGGTTAGATGCTACAAGTGTAATGGAATGGGGCACTTTGCAACTGAATGTAAGAAGGCTAAAGCACTCATCACTTCAAGCAAGGATTGGATGGACTCATCTTCAGATTCTGATACTGAGGTGGTCAACTATGCCCTGATGGCCAATACTGATGATACTGCTGTTCTTGATGACAAGGTACTAAATACTGTCTTTGATTTTGATACTGATAATGCTTCTGAGTTAAGACGTTTTCTAAAGTCATTGCATATTAGCTTTAGAAGTCAAACTGCTGAGAATACAAGAATCTTATCTGAGATGTCTGAACTTATAAAAAGGAATGAGCATTTAGAAACTGAATTCTCTTTTATGCAAAAAGTACAGATAGATGTGATAATGCTAAACACATGTTAGGTCCTGATAAGTTTGTAGAAGGGGGGTTGAATACAAACTATACCGTTTTATCGAAATTTGCTCTTTGAATAATTTAACAATTAAGAACAAATTAATGCGGAATATAAATGAAACAAGATTCAAGTTAAATATAACTAATATTAAACTTGAAGGGTGTTGCAAATACAATATGGATTACAAAGTATTTATCTCAAACTAATTAATACAAATTTAGAATAAATTCGACATGAACTTTTCTAATATTTGTAATAAAAAGATCGAATGCTAAAAGCAAGTTCGAGATAAATTCTAGGGATAAAAATCCGCTAGATGATCAAAGCAATACAAGTAATCAACTTCTAGTGGTTTGGATTTAACAATACAAACTAGAATTAATTGCTTGAGAAGAAATAAGATTTAATGCTTCTTGTGTTCTTGAGAGTAAATGCTTCAATGTCTCTTTCTTTTGTTCAACTGCCTTCTTTTTCTGTTCTGTCTAGCAATTAATACAATTCAATTAAGCCTTGTATGACCTGCCAACAGAACTCGGTAGAACCTGTAAGATCAGTATGACCTGAAACATATTTTCTAATTTCCGGTAGAACCTTAAAAGAAGATTGTATGACCTGCCAAAAAGTACTTAGCATGACCTGAAAAATGACTTAGTATGACCTAATAAATAACTCAGTAGAACCTTAAAAATAGGTCATACCGAGTTATCCATCATGGTCATACCGAGTTTCTTAGAATAATTAAAGCAGGTCATACTAGTTCATTTTCAGAAAATCCTTTTAATTTAATTAGTTAGATTAAATTATAGATTAAATTAATTCTTTTAAATAGAATTAAGTTAATAAATAATTTAAACTACTAACCTAATTAATTTAATAAATAAATTAATTCTGATAGAATTAATTTATTAATTAAATTAAATTATTAAATCAAATAAGATATTCTTAAAACCTTGCATTTCTCCCTCTTCTGAAAACCACTGAATATAGATGATTTAATTCCACTGATGATGTCGTCATTCGATGCACTGTCTGGTTTCATGAATAACTGACTTCAATGATAATTCTTCATCTTTAAAATATTTAAAGCTGTGGCTTCTTTCCTTTAGCTTTGACAAAACTCTGTATCCTGTACTTCTTCCGTCACCACTGGAAATCTCTGTCACTGTAGTAAATCCACTTACTTGAATACTTCACTTAGGCTTGAACAATAAATTGAACTTCTTTCAATGTAGAATAACTTCAAGTCTGTAGATGACTTTAATTCTCCATTCTCTTGACAGATAAAACTATCTGAGATTCCTGTGACATATTAACTTATTATTTACTTATTACATACTTGTTTAAATTAAGTTGTTTCCTCGGAATATTAATAGGCCTAAACATATGCCTTTCAATCTCCCCCTATTTGTTTGTTAGAGAATAACAATCAAATACCTAGAGGATAACTCAACTAACTTAAACAAGAAATAGAAATGACTTTTAAGAGCCAAGTAAATAACAAGAAAAGTTCTGGATTCCATTTAACATATTCCAGATTCAACCATTAAAGATAAATACAAGATAGATGTTCCTCTAGACTGAACATATGTTTACATTGGTCCTATCTTGAAATACCTAAGCTCTATACATATAACATTTACAGACTAGAGCTTCTTCAAATTTCAGACTCCATCATCTCTCCTTCTTCAAGTGCTTCAAGCAAATCCTTGTCCAGAATACGATCAGATTCAGAAGTAATACCACTAGGTCTGACAGGTTGAGCTGTGACTTTCTTCAGCCTATTCTTCATTTGATGATATCTCTTGATATTGGCAATGCAATAGTCTTGAATCAAATCAGCAACTTCTGTCTTCTCTTGTGTAGCAAATCCTGAAGTCCTCAACATGTTCTCCAAGTAGACAAGATGCTTGGCAGGAAAATCTTTCAGAGAGATTGGATCCACACCACAAGTTTGAAGTGCCCTTCCTTTATAAAATTTAACTTCATATGGCACATCCACAACTTGAGGGCTAGCTTTCATTGCAAAGTCTCTTAGCTGATCATGCAGCAGCTCAGCTAATGGCGAAGTTCTTTTTACTTTGCACATGAATACCCATAGTTCAGAGAGAGTTCTGCTTTCCAGAAAATTGAGAGAAACTAAGAAAGTTCCCTCATTGTGAGTGTAAACATAGATCTTTAACTCCTCTCTAACTCTGTCATATCCAGTTGTGATCCTTGAAATCTCTGTATGAAGAGCTTTCATGTATACTGTGTTGTCTGGATTGACCTTCTTGTATCTCTCCAACATCCCAAGAAACTTTGCATCATTGTTGGTTCCTTCTTGATGTGCAAACATTTCTCTAGCCTTGTCCCATTCTTCTCCTTGCTTCAGCCTCACATACAATTTTCTGTCACTAACTTTCAGATTGTGAAGCCTTTGCTTTTCTTGATGCTCAGCCTTTTGAATGACAAGATGCTTGGAAATGATGTCAGATACCTTTGCATTCTCCTCCTCTCTTCTCTTCAGATCAGCTTTCTGTCGTAACAGCTCAGCTTCAAAGGCAGGATCCACTATAGGTTCATCTTCCCAGTCAGCATAATCAGCCTCTCCTTCAACCTCCACATCACCAAAGATATCTTCAGGGTTTTCTTCAGATTCAGTACAGTCAAAATCTCCCTGTTCACCTTGGTAGTAGTCAGCATCAGAAAAAGTTAACTTTTGCTTCCCTTTGTCCTTTGCAGAACCAGAACCTCCAGCTTCTCCTCCTTGATCTTCTCCTCCTTGTAACTCCTTCTCCTTATTCTCCCCCTTAGTTGAGGAATCCTCTAAAGATTTAACTTTATCAGTTTTAGGATCCTCCTCTTTACCTTCTCTTTCTCCTTCACCATCCCTGTCACCATTGCCCCCTTCATCATCATCACCCTCAAAGAATTTCTTCTGTTCAGCATTGGGTTGATGTGAGACCTTGATCATAGTATACAGATGTTTCATGCCCTCGTTCAGATGTTGCATCCCTCCTTCAATCTTGGTAAACCTCTCATCATTGAAGTACTGATTTTCATCAATAGTATCTTGAAAGGAGTCTACTTTGGTTGAAATAATAGGAATCTGTTTGATAGCCTCCCTGATCTCAGCATTAGAAACCAGTAGTTCTGACATATCTGAAGCCATTAACACCTGTGATTCTTGAACAACATTCATCTTGGGAACCAATGTGACCTTTACTCCCTGTATCTCATCTCTAAGATGACCCAGCTGATTATTTACAGAGGTGGAAGAAGAAGACCGTTCATCCACTTGTGCCTTGAGAATATCTTTTTCAGCCTGGGACTCTTGTAGTTGTTTCTGAAGATTAGCTATTTGAGCCAACAAAGAAGCAGTGTATGTGTCATTGTGTGCACTCATCTCAATTTCTTTCGATGGTGTTTCACTCACCTCACGTGCTTGTGTTTCGCTCTGTGTTTTACTAACCACTAGCTGTCTATCCAGAGTAGGAGTTGAAGTACCTGCAGTAGAAATCACCATAGCCCCTTCTTGAGAGGTCACTGGTGGTGCAATGGGAGTTCGCGAATCCCAATCCATGGTAAAGTCCAGAAATTCATCAGAAATTGAAAACTGGATTGCTTCAGGTATGGACTTACCATGTTGCCCTTCACTTTCTCCAGTTAAAACTGCGAGTGAAGAATCCCTTAGGGGAGCCAGAGATGTTCCCTCTGGGAGGGGAGAAAATGATTCTATTATTGTGGGCGAAGAACCAGATTTTCCCTCTGAAGCCTGTGAAGGCTCTTCTACCGTGACAATGGTAGGTACTGTTTCACCAATTATTCCTATGTGCTCTCCTCTCTGAGTGTCCTGTTCATGAGTCTCTATTATTGTTTCAGAAGTGTTTTCTCCCATTGTGAGTAAGGGGAGAGTGCTTGACTCTTTACAGAATGCCATGGCCTGATGGCGAATTTCAATAGATTCATCCTGTTGAGAGGATGTCTCTAGTAACTGTTCATTGGCCGTTTGAGAATCCATATCCTTTTGGGAGGATACAGACTGGCTTACAGATGCCTCAAGTAGTGTTCTTCTCTTCTTTAGTGGTGGAGGCAGAGCTGTGGGATCACTCTCATTAATATCTACTCCAGCTTGTTCTGTCAAACTTGTTGTAGCTGATTGTTCTAGGGGAGCGGTCAATGGATTTGACTCTGTGTGTGGCTCTATGACCGTGGACAGAGATTGTGGTTCTACAATCCCTTGGTCAATCCTAAGAACCTCTTGGGTTAGTGGAGTAGCTGAGAGAGGATATATTACCTGAAGTGCCATGGTGTTAGGAGGCACCATTGAAGTTCCTGCTGACGAGGATCCAACCACTGGATGTTCAATAAAGAGTAGAGGTAACTGTGGTTGCAGAATCCTTCTCAGATATGATTGTGGAACTACGGGTCTCCTTCCAGACTTGGAACTTGTGGACAAAGTTGAGTATATGAGAGAATTAGTGTGTGCGGGGACTTGAAAAGGAGTGTTTTGAAAAAGTGTTTTATGTTCATCAGAAAGAACATGATTCAACACTAGAGAAAGGAAACGAGAATAAAAGCATTTAACTTTCTTTCCAGTTTGAATATCTCTAGTGTAATTGAAAATCCTCCTTATCAAGAGATCCCACACAAGAGTTCCTATGTCCAAGTTCAGGTTAAAAACAGCAGCATAGGCAATGTTTTGTAGGAGAGAAGTTATGACTGGAAAGTTGTTTTTGGTAGAATTACTAAAAACTTTGGTTAGACAGTCAAAGAACAAATCCCACTCACATGCTAGATTACCCTTATTCAGACGAGGAAGAACAATATTTCCTTGGTAATCAATACTAGAGAAAAATGGAACTAACTCGTTATCAGTAGGGAATCTAACAAAATTATTAAGGGGAAAATGAAGTACTTGACAAAAGATCTCCTTAGTTACTGTGTACTGATGATCAGAAATATTGAATGTAAAAGATCGCATATCTTCAGCAACAACAGCAGTTAAGCATAATAGACAAAGGGGTTCAATCTTTAAATCAACAGAAGCAGTGATAGCATAGCTAACAATTGATTGTTCATTTAAAAAATGAATCCACGGCCTAAAACGTTCAACAGAACACTTAAGGGGATCAAAATAGCCAACGTAATTATTAAAACGTTCAACAACAAACTCAGCAGCCATTTGAAAATAAATAATAAAATTAAAAATATTACTAGAATAAAACAGCAATTAATAATAATAATTATCAGAAAAGAAATAAAATCCCAAGTAATTCACAAGAAAAATTTGCAATAGTTCGTTGTTCTAGGAATAAAACCCAAACTAGAGCAAAGTTAACTAAGTAAAAACTTGAGTTAGAAAGGAATGAGAGCAAAAGAACCTTAGATGGCTTGGTATTTATAGTGGAGGGTTCTGCTGAGCTCGGTATGACCTAAAGGGAGGTCATACCGAGTTTTTCTTGAGGTCATACCGAGCTATTCTGAGGTCATACCGAGAAAACAAAGTAAATACTAATTAAAAATAAAAAATAAAAACCAATATGACCTCTATGTTAGGTCATACCGTGTTTTTTTTGAAATAAATAAACTAAACTAAACACCAATATGACCAAACCTGAGGTCATACCGTGTTTTGCATATAAATAAACTAAAACAAAAACCAATATGACCAAAGAAAAAGAGTCATACTGAGAAAATTATCCACAGAAGCAGCAAAAACAGTACATTTACACAGAAAATTCTAACAAACCTGAAACCTTCTGCATAAAACAAATGAAAGAACAAAAAAACTACTAAAAACCTGCAGAAAAATCTGAACAACAATATTTACAATCTGAAAAATATCTAAATGATTCTAAATAAATATATTTTCAATAAAAATACATTTCTCCACTTAAAAAATATGAGAAAAATATTTTTAAAGAAAATAAAATATTTAGAGATATTTAAATACACAAGCATGTAACATTAAATTAAATGAGAATTAGCAAAGAATATCATTTAAATGACAAGTGAAAATGAAATTATAGAAAGAACAAATATGACAGAGATATTGTTAATCACTAAGACTGTTTAACATTCCCAATTTACCAACTAACTTGATAAATGTGGATTCGTCAACAGATTTAGTGAATATATCTGCAGTTTGTTCTTCTGTGGGTACAAAATGTAACTCCACAGTTCCATTCATGACATGCTCTCTGATAAAATGATACCTGATATCAATGTGCTTCGTTCTCGAATGCTGCACAGGGTTGTTGGAGATTGCTATGGCACTTGTATTATCACAAAATATGGGAATTTTGTCTAATGCAAAGCCATAGTCCTTTAATTGATTCCTTATCCATAAGATCTGAGCACAACAGCTTCCAGCAGCAATATATTCAGCTTCTGCTGTTGAATTGGAAACTGTTTGCTGTTTCTTGCTATACCAGGAAATCAACCTACCTCCTAGGAATTGACAACTTCCTGAGGTACTCTTTCTATCCACAACACTACCTGCATAATCAGAATCTGTATATCCAACAAGATTAAAACCAGAATCTTTAGGGTACCAGATACCTAGATTAGGTGTACCCTTAAGATATCTCAAGATTCTTTTCACAGCAATGAGATGTACATCTCTAGGGTCCGTTTGGAACCTTGCACACAAGCATGTAGCATACATAATATCTGGTCTACTTGCAGTAAGATAGAGTAAGGAGCCAATCATACCTCTGTAGCTTGTAACATCTACCTTGATAGATTTGTCAGAAGCTCCAAGTTTGATGGCTGTTGAAGATGGAGTCCTTGCTGATGCTGAATCCTCCATATGATACTTCTTGAGGAGTTCTTTGAGATACTTGGATTGACAAATAAATATACCATTTGACCTTTGACTTACTTGTAATCCAAGAAAGAACTTCAGCTCACCCATCATACTCATTTCAAACTTACTCTGCATAAGCTCAGCAAATCTCTTACAGAGATTATCATTAGTAGACCCAAATATGATGTCATCCACATAGACTTGGACTAATATCATATCACTTTTGTGTTTCTTTGAAAAAAGAGTTTTGTCTATGATACCTCTAACAAAACCATTTTCTAAAAGAAAACCAGAGAGAGTGTCATACCATTTTCTTGGGGCTTGTTTGAGACCATAGATAGCCTTAAAGAGAAAGTACACAAAGTCCAGCAGCTCCTGATTTTCAAAGCCAGGGGGTTGTTCCACATACACTTCTTCATCAAGTTCACCATTCAGGAATGCACTCTTAACATCCATTTGATAGACTTTAAAATTGGAATAAGCAGCAAATGCTAAGAACATCCTGATGGCCTCAAGTCTAGCCACTGGAGCATAGGTTTCATCATAGTCAATGCCTTCAGCTTGAGAATACCCTTGTGCAACCAGTCTTGCCTTGTTTCTTGTAACAATGCCTTCCTCATCTAGCTTGTTCCTGTATACCCATCTTGTACCAACTACTTTCTTGTTCTTTGGCCTGGGTACCAGCTTCCAGACTTGTTGTTGTTCAAATTGATTGAGTTCATCTTGCATAGCAATCACCCAATCTGGATCAGTCAGTGCTTCCTCAGTTTTCTTTGGCTCCATTTTAGATAGAAATGCTGAGAAAAGACATTCATTCTGAGAAGCACTTCTAGTTTTAACTCCAACATCTGGATCACCAATGATCAGCTCAAAAGGATGAGCTCTATTCCAAACAGTCTGTCTTGGAAGATTTGACCTTGATGATTCACCTTGAAATTCACTTTGATGTTGTGAGTGACTAGTTGATCCTTCATTTGCTCCCCCTGAGTTGTTGTCTGTTTGCCTTGATGATTCTTCTCCAGTGTTGGTGGTATCTCCATTGTTACCAGTGTTTCCACCACCATCACCATCACCATGATCATTATCATCATTGTTATTATCATCACCAGCAATAACTTCAGGTGGGGCTTCATCATCTGATTCTGAGTCTGGCAAGTTATCAAACTTCAGCTTTTCAGATGAGTCTCCTTTTTGGATACTGGGGAACTTAGTGTCATCAAAAGTAACATTGACACTTTCCTTTACTGTGTGACTGCCAACCACGTAGACCCTGTAAGATCTTCTGGAATAACCAACAAAAATAGCTTCTTGTGCCTTTGCATCAAACTTACCACGTTTAACATTTTCATCTATAAGCACAAAGCATTTTGCTCCAAATACATGAAAGTACTTGACAGTTGGTTTCTTGTTGTTCATGATCTCATACGGAGTCTTCATTAAATCCTTGTTGATTAAAGTTCGATTCTGAGTATAACAAGCTGTATTCGCTGCTTCAGCCCAAAAGTACATTGGAAGTTTGGACTCACTTAGCATAGTCCTAGCTGCTTCAATCAATGTACGATTCTTTCTTTCCACTACTCCATTTTGTTGAGGAGTTCTAGGGGCAGAATACTGTCTTGTTATTCCTTTATCAGCACAAAAGTCATTTAGAATGGCATTTTTGAATTCAGTACCATTATCTGACCTTATGGCTCTAACAGGGAATCTCGAATCCAGCTCAATCAACTTTATGTGGCCAATCACCAGGAATGGGGTCTCATCCTTGGAATGTAGGAACAAAACCCATGTAAATTTAGAAAAGTCATCAACAATCACAAGTGCATATTGTTTCTTTGACATGGACATCACATTAACTGGACCAAACAAATCCATGTGCAGTAGCTGAAGAGGTTCAGTTATTGATGATGTGTCAGTGCCCTTGTGAGAAGCTTTCTTTGACTTTCCTTTCTGACATGCCTCACACAGTCCTTCCTGTGTAAATTCCATCTGAGGCAAACCTCTAACCAATTCCCTCTTGACTAAAGAGTTCATGGTTTTGAAGTTAAGGTGAGACATCTTCTTGTGCCATAGCCAACTATCATCTGATGAAGCTTTAGCATAAAAACAATTAACTTCATCTTTGAATCCTGAGTTCAGATCAGCTATGAACAAGTCACCTTTCCTTACTCCTTGAAGAGCAGGCTTTCCATTCTTCTTGTGAAGGATCTGACACTTATCTCTTTCAAAGGAAACAGCATATCCTCTGTCACAGAACTGACTGATGCTGAGAAGATTGAACGTCAGACCTTCCACAAATGAAACATCTTCAATGATAACATTTCCGTACTTCAAACAGCCATATCCTTTCGTAATACCCTTGCTGTTATCTCCAAAGGTAACTACTGGGCCAGCTTTCACAACCACATCTGATAGTAGGGCTCTATCTCCGGTCATATGCCTTGAACAGCCACTGTCAAGAATCCACATAACACGGTTTACCTGTTTAACTCCCTGCAATATCAGATTGATTAGTCCTTCCTCGGAGCCCAAAATTGATTGGGTCCGGCATACTTAAAGAACTGGCCTTTGTCAGGCAAAACAACATTTCTAATTAAAACTACTTCATCCTTTTTCACATAAGAGCGTTTCCATTTATAGCCAGCCTTAACACATTTCTGAGTAGGCTTAGGGATAAATGAATCCACTTTAGTCTGAGGAGGACTAGTAGTCTTTGATTTAACATGCTTCTTATTATTAACATGTTGACGTGGTGCAGTCTTATCACTAGATACATGCTTTTTATTAAAGAAAGCATACATAACATTAAAAGCACAAGACATGCAATTACTCACACCACATGCTTTATGAGAAGAATTAATAGCAGGCATGTTATTTCTACAGTTGTTTTGATCCAACTTATGGATATGTGATTTAGTCTTTTTAGTTGTAGCAACTTTGACTGGAATATCAGATATACACTTTTTGGACTGTTCAACTTCCAAAGCCATATCTTCTTCACGAATCTCTTCAGCAATGATTATAGAGTATTCATTCATAGGATCTGCTATGGATTCTTTACAGAAGGGTGTTTCAATACCCTTAAGTATATAAGGAACAACCTTTCCTTCTTCTCTGACTCTACAAGGTGTATTAATACCAAGCAATCCTATAGCCTCGTTATAATCATAACCTATACTGACATGATTACCAATAGCTTGTTTATTGAAAATTTCTTTAGCCGTTTTACAAGAGTTGTAATAGGCATTAGCTTTGGTTTTAAGCTCACTAATCTGATCTTTGAGAATGGTTTCCAGTTGAATATAACATTTAACCCTATTCTCAAGAAAAGCAATTTTCTCAGTAAGTTCATCCTGATTAACATGCACAAGTTTCAATTCTTTTAATTCCTTTTCAAGATTTGTGTTTAAAAGATTTATTCTATCATTTTCAGTGCGTGCACAACTTATGGTGCCACCAAGATGATAAATCATTTCAGCGTCAGTAAAGGTTACCTCTGACATGTATCTGGATGAAGTGCTTTCCTCTTTAGCCATTAAAGCAAGGTTCCCCATCTCACCTGCTTCTTCATCACTGTCAGTGTCATCCCAACTCTTTCCCTCAGCAACATATGCTTTCCCAATCTTGTTCTTCTTGCTAGAATCAAATGTGTTTCTGGTCACTTGCTTTGGCTTCCTGCACTCAGTAGCAAAGTGACCCAACTCATTGCAATTGTAGCATCTGATTATGCTCCTATCCACAGTTCCAGTTTTGTAGCCACCCCTTGTGCCACTTGAAGATGAAGATCCACCTCTCTGAAATCTGGGTCTGAACTTAAGATTGGGATTCCTCTTGAATCTGAACTTCCCAAATTTCCTGACTATCAAAGCCAAGTCACCATCCTCCAGCTGATCAAGTTCTTCTAAAGAATAGAAGTCACCACCAGATTGATCAATGGATGTTAATCCATATTCAGCATCAATAACATTCATGTGAGAACTGGAAGGTTGAACAGCCTTCACTTCCAGTCTCTGTGGGACTTCAGCAGCCAATGCAGTAGAGGTACCAACAATTTTCCCAGTTCCATACAGCTCCCTTTGTTGAATCTGCTCCAGCTCATAGGTCTTGAAAACACCATACAATCTCCCCAAAGCAATCTCATTCATATCTCTTGCTTCTCTAATGGCAGATATTTTATGCTCCAAATGAGGTGGAAGTGTAAGAAGGAACTTCTTGTTAATCTCCTTGTTGGTGTAGTGCTTCCCGTTGAGATTCAGATCATTGATTAATTTATTGTATCTCTCAAAAACCTGAGAGATACCTTCACCAGGGTTTGATCTGAAATGCTCATATTGTGAGGTGAGAATTTCCAGCATATTCTCCCTAACTTCTTCTGTCCCCTCATTGATTATCTCTATGGTTCCCCAAATATGTTTGGCAGTTTCACAATTTAGGACATGATTATGCATGATAGGATCAAGGCTCTCAATAAGGATCAACTGAAGACAGGAATCCAAGGTAACATCCTCTTTCTCATCAGGAGTGTACTCCTTGGGATCTTTAGGGTACATACTAGCAGGCCTAGTAACAACGATATCCACTGTTATCTCTTCCTCAATAATCATAGGGAGTTTGGGACCTTTCTTCAGCACATCAATGTATTTAGGATTTGCAACCTTAAGAAATAGGAGCATTTTCTTCTTCCACATAGAATAATGCTCCTTGCTGAACATTGGGATTTTGACAGTACCAACTTTCTGAGTTGTAGACATTTTTGAGATTTTTAGAAAAATAAAAATTTCAGAGTTAAGAAAAAAATCTCAAACAATTGGATCTTTGATTAGTATATCAATCAAAAGGCTCTGATGCCAATTGTTAGGTCCTGATAAGTTTGTAGAAGGGGGGTTGAATACAAACTATACCGTTTTATCGAAATTTGCTCTTTGAATAATTTAACAATTAAGAACAAATTAATGCGGAATATAAATGAAACAAGATTCAAGTTAAATATAACTAATATTAAACTTGAAGGGTGTTGCAAATACAATATGGATTACAAAGTATTTATCTCAAACTAATTAATACAAATTTAGAATAAATTCGACATGAACTTTTCTAATATTTGTAATAAAAAGATCGAATGCTAAAAGCAAGTTCGAGATAAATTCTAGGGATAAAAATCCGCTAGATGATCAAAGCAATACAAGTAATCAACTTCTAGTGGTTTGGATTTAACAATACAAACTAGAATTAATTGCTTGAGAAGAAATAAGATTTAATGCTTCTTGTGTTCTTGAGAGTAAATGCTTCAATGTCTCTTTCTTTTGTTCAACTGCCTTCTTTTTCTGTTCTGTCTAGCAATTAATACAATTCAATTAAGCCTTGTATGACCTGCCAACAGAACTCGGTAGAACCTGTAAGATCAGTATGACCTGAAACATATTTTCTAATTTCCGGTAGAACCTTAAAAGAAGATTGTATGACCTGCCAAAAAGTACTTAGCATGACCTGAAAAATGACTTAGTATGACCTAATAAATAACTCAGTAGAACCTTAAAAATAGGTCATACCGAGTTATCCATCATGGTCATACCGAGTTTCTTAGAATAATTAAAGCAGGTCATACTAGTTCATTTTCAGAAAATCCTTTTAATTTAATTAGTTAGATTAAATTAATTCTTTTAAATAGAATTAAGTTAATAAATAATTTAAACTACTAACCTAATTAATTTAATAAATAAATTAATTCTGATAGAATTAATTTATTAATTAAATTAAATTATTAAATCAAATAAGATATTCTTAAAACCTTGCATTTCTCCCTCTTCTGAAAACCACTGAATATAGATGATTTAATTCCACTGATGATGTCGTCATTTGATGCACTGTCTGGTTTCATGAATAACTGACTTCAATGATAATTCTTCATCTTTAAAATATTTAAAGCTGTGGCTTCTTTCCTTTAGCTTTGACAAAACTCTGTATCCTGTACTTCTTCCGTCACCACTGGAAATCTCTGTCACTGTAGTAAATCCACTTACTTGAATACTTCACTGAGGCTTGAACAATAAATTGAACTTCTTTCAATGTAGAATAACTTCAAGTCTGTAGATGACTTTAATTCTCCATTCTCTTGACAGATAAAACTATCTGAGATTCCTGTGACATATTAACTTATTATTTACTTATTACATACTTGTTTAAATTAAGTTGTTTCCTCGGAATATTAATAGGCCTAAACATATGCCTTTCAACACATGTACTTGGAGATGAAAATTAAATGTACTGCTCTTGAAAAAGAACTTCAGGATGCTATAGAGAAAATAAGAACCTGGACAGATTCTGGAAGGAAATTTCATGAAATAAATACTTCTAATAATTGGAAAGAGTGTCTAGGTTATAAGTCAGATGATGATAAGAAATTGAAAAGGAAAGTTGTTATAGATGAGACAGTAAATCCAATAACCTACACACATGTTATAGACAAGACCAAATCAAAGATTAAGCCTGTTAAATTTGTATTTGATAAGGATTCCAATTCAATTTTTGAAAAGGGATCTACTTCTGTTCAAAGTGTTAAAGTTGTTAAGTCTAAACTTGTCTGGAGTAAAGTTACTAAGAATTTAGGCTTACTGTCTCAGAAACAACTCAAGGATAGAATCTGTGAGGTTACAGATAAGAAAAAGGAAACTAGTGTCAAAAGAAACAGGAATGGTAAAGTTGGGATTAATAAAGAGAATAATTATAATTTTATCCCAAATGCACCTAGAAAATGTTGTTATACCTGTGGTAACTCTAATCATCTTGCTATTGACTGCAGGAAGAGTAAAAAGAAGGTTACTGAAATTCCTAGGTCTGATGTTAGGAATAGATCAGTATTTTATAAACCACAGAATTCCTGTTTTCATTGTGGTAGTAAATGGCATTCTATATATACATGTGAAGAATACCATGATTTGTACTATAACTTTTATGATCCTTTACCTAAATTCAATAACAGTACAAATTCTGGTAAATCTAAGAATGTCAATGTGAAGCATGCTTTTGTTAATACTGATAATGACAAAGCAAATCCTGATGGAGTTAATCCTGACATGACTGCTAAAGTCAAAAAGTCTTCTGTTGCTAAAATTAATAAAATGCATGGAAAAGGAACCCAACAAGTGTGGGTTCCTAAACATTCTAACTAGTGGATTGTTATTCTGATTACAGGGAAAAAGGAAAAATGTGTTAGTCATGGATAGTGGATGTTCTGTGCACATGACTGGAAACAAAGCCCTGTTATCAGAATATGAGGAAAAAGCTGGCCCAACTGTGTCTTATGGAGATGGCAACATTGGACAAACTTTGGGATATGGCAATATAATCATTGGGAATGTCATCATTGAAAAAGTAGCTCTAGTGAAAGGACTAAAACACAACCTATTGAGTATTAGTCAAATCACTGACAGAGGTTATCATGTCAACTTCTATACCTCTCATTGTGAAGTAGTCAGCAAAGCATCAGGAAATGTTGCACTTACTGGCTACAGGCATGGTAACATTTATGAAGCCAACATTCAATCAAATACTGATGGCTCTTCTACTTGTCTCATCAGTAAGGCATCAGTAGATGAAAGTTGGAATTGGTACAAGAAGCTTTCTCATCTCAACTTCAGCAATATCAATGAGTTGGTTAAGAAAGATTTGGTTAGAGGATTTCCTACAGCTTTGTATACTCCTGATGGACTCTGTGATGCATGTCAAAAAGCAAAACAGAGAAGGACATCATTTAAGAGTAAATCTGAATCCTCTATTGAAGAACCATATCACATGCTACATCTTGATCTATTTGGTCCAGTCAACATTATGTCCATCAGTAAGAAAAGGTACACTCTTGTAATTGTTGATGAATATTCTAGATTCACTTGGGTGTATTTTCTGCACAGAAAAGATGAAACCCCAGAAATACTATTGGATCATGTGAGAATGATTGAGACAACCACAAAGTTCAAAGTCAAGATTTTAAGAAGTGATAATGGTACTGAATTCAAGAACTCAAAGATGGAAGAGTTCTGCAAATACAAAGGAATTATTCAACAATTCTCTGCTCCTGGCACACCCCAGCAAAATGGAGTAGTAGAAAGGAAAAATAGAACTCTTGTTGAAGCTGGAAGAACTATGTTGGAAGAAGCTAAATTACCTACATATTTCTGGGCAGAAGAAGTCAATACAGCATGTTATACTCAAAATCTTACATTGATAAACAGACATAGTGTAACTCCCTATCAAATGCTCAAGGAGAAGAAACCTAGTTTGAAGCATCTGCATGTGTTTGGCTGTAAGTGTTTTGTTCTCAGAACTCATCTTGAACAGCTAGGGAAATTTGAAACAAAGGCTGATGAGGGAATTTTTATTGGCTATCCTGCATCAAGAACCTTTAGAGTTTTCAATTTGAGAACAAGGACTGTCATGGAGTCAATACACGTATCTTTTGATGATAAAAAAATAATTGGATTGAATGAAGACTCTCATGATAGATTGATTTTTGAAAATGAAGCTACCAAGGAACCTGAAGAACATGAATCAGATACTGACAATTCATCAGATACTGTTGGGTCACCAAATCCTGATGACTCACCAAACCTGATGAAACACCAAATACTGATGGTACTAATACTGATGATGAAAATAATAGTGGTACATCTAGTAGTGCAAATGTTGAGGGGGAGCAACAGCAATCTACTACAAATTCAGAATCAACTCAATCATCAGGACAAAATTCTTCAGATACTGATTCAAGTGACAATCCTGATAACCCATCAGGAGGAAATAACAACAATTCAAGAAATGACTTACCACCAGCAAGGAAATGGACTGCAAGTCATACTCCTGATTTGATAATTGGGGATCCTGATGCAGGTGTTCAGACTAGAAGTGCAACTCAGAATGAATGTCTATATAATAACTTTCTGTCCAAGGAGGAGCCAAAGAAAGTTGAAGATGCACTTAAGTATGCTGATTGGGTTACTGCAATGCAAGAAGAATTAAATGAATTTGAAAGGAATGAAGTCTGGAAACTGGTACCAAGACCAAAGAATAGGTCAATTGTTGGTACAAAGTGGATTTTCAAGAATAAGACTGATTCAGATGGTGTAATAATCAGAAACAAAGCAAGGCTAGTTGCAAAGGGGTATTCTCAACAAGAAGGAATTGATTATGATGAAACTTTGCTCCTGTTGCAAGGCTAGAAGCCATCAGGATCTTTCTGGCATATACAGCTCACAAGAAATTCAAGGTTTTCCAGATGGATGTTAAAAGTGCTTTCTTAAATGGTGAACTGGAGGAAGAAGTCTATGTTGAACAACCTCCTGGTTTCATTGATCCAAAATATCCAAATCATGTCTATAGATTGGATAAGGCACTTTATGGACTAAAGCAAGCTCCAAGAGCATGGTATGAAACTCTAGCTCAATTCTTACTGGAAAGTGGATTCAAAAGAGGTACCATTGATAAAACTCTATTTTACCTGAATCATGGTAAGGATTTGCTTTTAGTTCAGATTTATGTTGATGATATCATTTTTGGGTCAATAAACAATAAGTTGTGTGAAAAGTTTTCTAAGCTTATGCAGTCAAGATATCAAATGAGTATGATGGGAGAAATGAGTTACTTTCTTGGTCTTCAAGTTAAACAGACTGATAATGGCATTTTTATCAATCAGTCAAAGTATACAATGAATTTATTAAAAAGGTTTAACATGCAAGATTGTGCTACTGCAACAACTCCTATTGCTACAGCTACCAAACTTGATCCTGATCAAGGTGTTGAGGTAGATGTAACTCACTACAGAGTAATGATTGGCTCTTTATTGTATCTCACTGCAAGTAGACCAGATATCATGTTTGCAACCTGTCTATGTGCAAGATTTCAAGCAAAACCTAGAGAACCTCATCTGATTGCAGTTAAAAGAATTTTCAAATATCTCAAAGGCACTCCTTCTCTTAGCCTTTGGTATGCAAGGGAATCAGATTTTGGGTTGTGTGGTTATTCAGATGCTGATTTTGCAGGATGCAAGATAGACAGGAAAAGTACTTCAGGAAGTTGTCAGTTTTTGGGAGGTAGACTAGTTTCTTGGTTCAGTAAAAAGCAAAAGTCTATTTCTACTTCAACTGTAGAAGCTGAGTACATTGCTGCAGGAAGTTGCTGTGCTCAGATAATGTGGATGAGAAATCAGTTGTTAGATTATGGCCTGTAATATTCAAAAATACCTATTTATTATGATAACCAAAGTGCTATTGCAATGACAGGAAATCCAGTTCAACATTCTCTTACTAAACACATCAGTATTAGATATCATTTCATAAGAGAACAGGTTCTGGAAGGAACAATTGAACTTCATTTTGTTCCTACTGATCAACAACTAGCTGATATATTCACCAAGCCACTGCCTGAAGCTACTTTCAACAAGTTAGTGAATGAACTTGGAATGATGAACTTTGAGAATTTCTGAGGAAAGCTACAGAGAAGAAATCCTGATGACTATCAAATCCTGATGGTCATTTTGCAAGGTATGTAATTTTGATCAAGTCCTGATAGGACAATCCTGACAGGAAGTCAACTGGTCAATCCTGATGGTCAGTTTTCATTGCTTAATTTGTGCCTGATTTTTCGTCAATTACTGATGAGAAACGTTTGAGTTTTAGTTGGACAACTGTATGCGCGCGTGTGTTGCATTGTTATATATATACATATAGATACACATAAAAAGCGGTGCAGTTATGTTTAATTGAGCACGTAATTTGGTCCACTAATTATTATTGCACAAATCACAGCATGCCACCTGTCACTGAGAATAATATTTTGTTTTAACAAAATACATTTGATTTTCTAATTTACCGTTTATTCTCACAAACATCAGTTTTTCATCTTCTTTCTCTCTCTGTACTCAAGAACCCTATTTTCTAAATCTCAATTCTCAAGCTTTCTATTTTGTTTTAATGGCGTCTTCTGAAATACGTGTGTCCTAAATCCAATCATGGATGATGAGTTAGGAGATACTTTGTTCAATCTGATTCAAGTTTGTTTAATTTAATAAAATGGTAATATGTTTTATAACGGGCTCTATCTATTTAAAGTGTTTAAATTAGATGATCCATAGTTTAGAGTAAAGCTTTAATGGATTATGATGAGATCATTATAATGAGACCTTAAAGATGATAACTCTAAACTTAAATAGTTCCTGGTCGTAGGATAATTAATTGGTAGTTAATTAATCCGCAAAGATCGGTACATACTATGCTTGCTTCACTATGAAGGATGTCTGTTCTCATAGGCATTTGTGTGGTGACACTATAGCTAGTATGTAGGTGCTTATTAGGAATAAGTTCACTGAACATGACTCGATCAGTTGAACAACTAATGGAGTTCACTCATGTGTCAGTAGTTGTTCATATAGTGATGGTTGTACAAGTGTCCTTTGACTTGAGATCATCATAGTCATCTTGTGTACACTGAACTATACTTTGGTTTAGCTCTTATTCTCGAGGGACAATAATTAGTGCTCTTCTGGGTATAGAAATTTGTGCACGAAGATAGTGAATGATCAATAAAGGATTTGCCCCTTCCAGTGAAGGAAGAGAATGTCCTATGCTATTCCATTTATGCTAGTTCAGGAATCTCTGGCCAGAGTGAATGAAATTAGAAAGAAGTTTCTAATTTGCATTAATCGGAACTAGGCATAGTGAATAGGAAAGCATATGATTAAATTAGATAGGCTTGACATGAGATCCATGCCTTGTATTTAATCGGGATATTGTAGGGTAGAAGGAATTGATTGTACTGAAACTAGTCACTGACAGGTTCTTGGTATTCTAAGCAGTGAATTCATATTATCCGGATAGTCGCGATATGTTGAGAAGCATCACTCACGATGTAGAATAAATATAATTAATCAGTTAATTATATTTAGTGAATTATTAGAATTCATATAAATAATAAATAAAAGTTTATTATTATTTATTTCTACCACCGGCTTAATATTTGAACCTACAGGGTCACACCATAAAAGATTAATTTATTGATGAAGGTATTTTGAGAGAGCAAGTTATTTTCTAAATAGTTTAGAAAAGGAAATAATGATTAAAATAGTTTTAATTATTATTAAAGCATTTTATAAGATAAAATGTGGGGTTAATATATATATATAAAGATATATTAAAAAACCCTATGAGAGCCCTATAAATAGAATGAGATAGTTCATTCTAAATGACTTGAGTTTTTGTGAAAACCTAGTTGCCACCCTCTTCTTCTTCATCTCTCTCTCTCTCTCTCAAAAGAAGAAAAACTCCATTTTTATAAAAGCTTAGTTTTATAAAAAGCTTCATCGAAGGATTATTCTTGGTGGATACCGTTAGAGTGCTTCACACTCTGAGGAGCAACTGCTAGAATCCATTTTATAAAGCTTCGATTTTCAAGGTATGGTTACAATTCCCCTCGATCTAGATTTTATATGTTTTTCTATATGTGCGAGACATGGTTTTTACGGAATAATTGTTATATCACGCTTCCGCTCATCCGTAAATTCCTTCATCTTCATCATTCATGAACAAACAGACTATAGTTAGTGGTGTTACTTTTGCCACTAACAATTTTGTGGCGGTTTTAGATCGTCAGGAATTGCCCAATGAGTTCCACATAATTCAAGACTTTCTTACTTCAAGCCCATTGAAGTATGCTCTAACAGAACCTGCTAGTGTCTCGTTTAAGTCTGTGATGCAGGTTTGGAACTCGGCTGTGTTTGGTAAAGGTGTATCAGGCGATACATTGATGCAATTCGAATATAATGGAACTGTGTTTCATGTCACTCCTGCTGTGATTGAAGAAGCTTTGCATTTTCCAATTCTGGGTGACAAAATTCCTGATACTATTTCTGACTCAACCATTTTTGAGTTTGTTACTAAGTTGGGCTATAATGGCGAAGTAAAGAGGTATGGAAGCCTTTTCAGGACTAAGTTTAAAAGAGAGTGGAATTTTTTCTTTGACACGATTAGCAGATGTTTCAGCCCCTCTGTCCACATTAAATTTGATTTTTTGGGAGTTTGGTAACTCCGTTTTGGGCGTGCAATATACCGTTGGATTCGTTTTTCCGAGACGGATCTAATGGAGTGGTCAAATATTTTTTATATAAAAGTTTGGAACTGTTTATATTCCCGGAAGTGTTTTAAAGCATGTACTAATTGTTTTAATTGCTTTTAAATACTATAATAAATCCATACATCATTATATCATTGTATGACATGATATTACTTTCATGCTTACTTGTTTATTTATTTTTATATATGAGATATATGCCTATATTTACCATGCGATGATAGATTTAGGTGAACTTAAATCAAAATAAGGCGTGCTCTAGAAAATCTAGAATAGGAATCGTTTCTTGCCTTAACAATAATATTATGAGTACAACCATGAGATTCTTATGTTTATGGAACATAGAGTGAAATACTCTTTTGATGTTGAAAATGAAAATTTCTGTCTAGACCGTTGGGTTTTAAGCGGGACCGATGTGACCCCTCCAACACACTGGGAATTTTTCATTTAAATATCATAATTGTATTTTGTTCAAGAAAAAGAGAATCTCCTAGTAATATGATTATGGTTGCAACATAATATAATCCCTCTTAATTAAAATTTATATCAAGTAGTAAATGGCCAATGGCACAACGGGCTTGTGTCGGTCATAGCCTTCCAATATAATAGCAAGTAGAGTTCTTATATTGAGACATTGTCGTTTCGTGCTACAGCCGAGGGCTTTGTTTTGAGATTAAGAGATGCTTGTCTATCACATGAGATGTGTATGATAAATTAGGTTTCAATTGTCGTTACGTGCTACAGCCGTGGGCTTTTGGAATTCTAATTTAATTATGCAAGATGTTGGGTTTGACTTGACTTAGAATATTGAGTGAGTCGTGCCACAGCCGAGACTCAATGATTCAAGAGGCTAAAAGATAATAAGGAATAACATGAGATGTAGTTGACAAGAGTTGTCTTCCTATGGAACATCACATTGAGTTTCGTGCCACAGCCGAGGTGATATGATGGAAAATAGGATCCTTATTCTCACTAACATTATGAATGTTTAGTTATACATATAGAGGGTTGTATAACTTAAATAAAATAGTGGGAGCCACCAATGAATAAAGACCCGATTCATATGGTGTTGTAAGAATAAAATTGAATATTTACTTAGTAGTTATGTGTATTCACTAATAGAATTATATATATACTATAATTTCTGCACTATCACACATCATAGTAGAATAACACGTTGACTTATCCCGAATATGCTGATGAACTTTGAAACTTGAGAAATGTTCTCAAGAATGAAAAGTTAGACGAAATGTTTAACTCGTTAATACAAAGTGTCTTATTTGTGATGCACATGGAGATGTGTATGAGACCAAGTGCAAGAGGTCTAATAATGCAAATGTTGCAAAGTAAACCAAACTGATGTCTATGAGCTTGAAACTGTGCAAACAGTATGAGCACAAGGACATTCAGGGCTACCTTGTTGCTTCTATAAGAGTTGTAGAATGTGATAAATAAGACGATTCAATATAGGATATCGAATGAGCTATTCCATAATAGTTATGCTGAGGGTTGATCTATGAATAATCATAGACTCAAGACAATCAATTTGATTGATCGTCTAGGGTAGGTTGATTTTGTCATAGATGGAAGCTAAGTCGAGATATGATCTTGAATTAGCTTCCGAATACGAACTCGCAAATTTGTTGTGAACTCTTACATGAAAAGGTTGGATATCAGATTGTCTGAAATCTACTTCATGATAAAGATTGTTGAGACGTATTTCCTTCTTAGAGAGCTTTGTTCTTCAGACTGGTAACGGTTCTGGAATCAAGTAGTGGGAGATGAACCATACCATCAAGAAGAAGTTTGTTAGTGAGTGATAACATAATTAGTCAAAGGCTAAGTTTGACTCCAAAATCAAAAGAGTTAGTTTCCACCTATCAAAGGTGGGTTATTGGAAAATCAACTACAAGAGTTGTCTTGTAGAGTTGAAGAATTAGAGAAGTTTAGTGGGACTGAAACTTCTCATTTTGAAACAGGGACTATAGAATAGAGGTAATGGAAATCCAAATCACTGTTGGCTTGGTCGCACGAGTGAGAAGAGTATTCGCTTATTGCATGGTGATGGGTTACAAGAACCATATGATTATTGAATCACATTATGCATGCGAAACTCGTCTCACTAGAAAGACCACTATATCTCTATTTTCTTGAAATAGAGAGATAATGAGCAACAAAAGTGTTAAAATTGGTATGTGCACCAATGATAACACATGTATGAGAAGGATTTACACGCTTCATTAGAATTCACGGATATGATCCGGATTCAGATATATGTATTTGGTACAATACAAATTCGAATCTTTTGGAAGTGTTTCAAAATGAATAATAATGAAATACAAAACAAAACAGCAAGTGTTGGGACTCTTTGATAAGATCAAAAAGATATACACTTGAGTGAATGTTTTGAGTTTATCTCAAATCTTAAGTTTAAAGCTTCACGTTGGACAAATCATGAGATTCCATATGTAGATGGAATGTATGAAGGAACAAACGAACTTTGTTAGACATCGTTCGGTTCATGTTAAGCAAAATTGATCTTCTAATATATGTTTAGAGTTGAATTCTGTAAATATCAGTATATATGTTGAATATAGTATCTTCTTAATCTGTTCCTAAGTTGTCATATGAGATATGTAGTAAAGGGAACACAAGTCTTAAAGCTGTTAAGATTTGGGATGTCTAGATTATGTCAAAATGTTTAATTTGATAAGCTAGATGGTAGATCCAAAGTGTAAGTTTGTGAGATATCCTAATGATAGTCAAGGATATCGGTTGAATATTCTACTGAATATAGTGTGTATGACATACTACCTGCTTAGAGGAATTGTTCATTCTAGAAGGGTTCAGTGGGAGGAAGGTTGAACTTAACTAAGTTCAAACACCACAAATTACAAAGGTTCTATATGAAGAACATTTTCAGACAGGATAACTTGTTGTAGGTTAGCTTAAGTATAGGTCTTGATATTTTATCACCAACCTGAGAGGTTGACTGCCTTGTCATTAATAATGACAATGAGGTGTCAATTATATGATAATGACCTTATGACCTATACTAAAGCTATGAGTTATGACTCGGAGAAATGGCATAGTACCATGAAATCCGATATAGATTCCATGTACATCAACCAAGTACGGACTATGGTTGAGGACCTAAAGGTGTCATAACCGGAAGGGTACAAGTCAGTCTATAAAAGGGAGATTGGAGTGATTGGCTGGGTAAAGACCTATAAGTCCTTGATTATTGTGAAAGGATTCAATCAAAGCAAAGAGATTGACTTTGATGAAAAAAAAAAAAAAATCACATGAAGTAGTGCTCAAGTCTATTCGGATTTTGTTTGCGTTTGCGGCTAGTAATGACTATAATATCTAATAATGGTTGAACAGTCGACCCTCCTCGATAGGAAAATTGAAGAGATGTGTAGTTGACACAATTAGAGGGATTTATTGCTATGAGTAGCAAATCTATGGTCTAATAGCCACGACAATCCATTTATGGATTGAAGCAAGCTTCTCAATGATCGAACATCTGTTTTGATGAGACAATCAAATAATTTGATTTTATCAAAGACAATGATGGATCATGGATCTACAAGAAGGTTAGTGGGAGCGTGATGACATTCCTAATAATGTATGTGGATGACATACTTATGATAAGGAATGATGTATCGACGCTAAAATTAGTCAAAGTGTGGTTATCTAACATATTCTCTATAAAGTACTTGGGAATGGCTTCCTATGATATAGGAATGAGAATTTATAGGATAAACCAAGTGTTGGGCTAAACCCAAAGTATGTACATCATTTATATGCTAAGATGTTTAGCATAAATAACTCCAAGAGTTACTTGAATTGTCAAGTCACGGAGTTACTTTCTCCAAGATAGTGTCTTTCTACGACATCTGAGGAGAAATGACGTATGAGTAAGATTTATTATGCTTCGGCAAATGTATCTATCAAAATACCGGATGTACTATACAAGACTTGATGATCGCTAACTCACTAGGCGAGATAAGCGAGTACTAGTCTAGTCCTTGAGAAGCGCGATAGTAAGCTGGAAGAACGTCCTTAAATACTTTGGAAGAATTGAGGACATCTTTCTTGATTATGGTGGGTCCAAAATGAAAATCAAGTGTTATAAACACTATGATTTTCTTAGGACAAATGTGATAGAAAATCCATGTCAAAATAAGTGTTAATTCTGAAGGGATGAGCGGTTTGTTGGAAGAATTCCAAGCAGCTTAAGATAACTGATTCTGTAGTGGAAGCACTATATGTATATAGCTATAAGTGAAGCTGAAAAGGAGGTTCTTTGGATAGCGAAACCTGTTTTCGCTGGTTAGACATGGTTCCTAGCATAAGATTTATATTGTTGTATCGGTACAACATATGGTAGTAGCGCAGGCTATGGAACCTAGGTTTAATCAGGGATTCAAGATCCAAGTTGCGGCACTTTCATATGATATATGAGATCGTTGAAAGTAGAGATGTTGAAGTCAATATTGACTTGACACCCATAACAACATAGTAAAGACCATTTACTAAACCGTTATTTGAAAATCGCTTTGTTCTCTATTAGGAGAAGTTGTGTATGAGATACCAAGGTGATTGGTTTTAGTACAAGTGGGAGATTGAAAGACGTGTGTCCTAAATCCAATCATGGATGATGAGTTAGGAGATACTTTGTTCAATCTGATTCAAGTTTGTTTAATTTAATAAAATGGTAATATGTTTTATAACGGGCTTTATCTATTTAAAGTGTTTAAATTAGATGATCCATAGTTTAGAGTAAAGCTTTAATGGATTATGATGAGATCATTATAATGAGACCTTAAAGATGATAACTCTAAACTTAAATAGTTCCTGGTCGTAGGATAATTAATTGGTAGTTAATTAATCCGCAAAGATCGGTACATACTATGCTTGCTTCACTATGAAGGATGTCTGTTCTCATAGGCATTTGTGTGGTGACACTATAGCTAGTATGTAGGTGCTTATTAGGAATAAGTTCACTGAACATGACTCGATCAGTTGAACAACTAATGGAGTTCACTCATGTGTCAGTAGTTGTTCATATAGTGATGGTTGTACAAGTGTCCTTTGACTTGAGATCATCATAGTCATCTTGTGTACACTGAACTATACTTTGGTTTAGCTCTTAGTCTGGAGGGACAATAATTAGTGCTCTTCTGGGTATAGGAATTTGTGCACGAAGATAGTGAATGATCAATAAAGGATCTGCCCCTTCCAGTGAAGAAAGAGAATGTCCTATGCTATTCCATTTATGCTAGTTCAGGAATCTCTAGCCAGAGTGAATGAAATTAGAAAGAAGTTTCTAATTTGCATTAATCGGAACTAGGCATAGTGAATAGGAAAGCATATGATTAAATTAGATCGGCTTGACACGAGATCCATGCCTTGTATTTAATCGGGATATTGTAGGGTAGAAGGAATTGATTGTACTGAAACTAGTCACTGACAGGTTCTTGGTATTCTAAGCAGTGAATTCATATTATCCGGATAGTCGCGATATGTTGAGAAGCATCACTCACGATGTAGAATAAATATAATTAATCAGTTAATTATATTTAGTGAATTATTAGAATTCATATAAATAATAAATAAAAGTTTATTATTATTTATTTCTACCACCGGCTTAATATTGAACCTACAGGGTCACACCATAAAAGATTAATTTATTGATGAAGGTATTTTGAGAGAGCAAGTTATTTTCTAAATAGTTTAGAAAAGGAAATAATGATTAAAATAGTTTTAATTATTATTAAAGCATTTTATAAGATAAAATGTGGGGTTAATATATATATATAAAGATATATTAAAAAACCCTAGGAGAGCCCTATAAATAGAATGAGATAGTTCATTCTAAATGACTTGAGTTTTTGTGAAAACCTAGTTGCCACCCTCTTCTTCTTCATCTCTCTCTCTCTCTCTCAAAAGAAGAAAAACTCCATTTTTATAAAAGCTTAGTTTTATAAAAAGCTTCATCGAAGGATTATTCTTGGTGGATACCGGTAGAGTGCTTCACACTCTGAGGAGCAACTGCTAGAATCCATTTTATAAAGCTTCGATTTTCAAGGTATGGTTACAATTCCCCTCGATCTAGATTTTATATGTTTTTCTATATGTGCGAGACATGGTTTTTACGGAATAATTGTTATATCACGCTTCCGCTCATCCATAAATTCCTTCATCTTCATCATTCATGAACAAACAGACTATAATTAGTGGTGTTACTTTTGCCACTAACAATTTTGTGGCGGTTTTAGATCGTCAGGAATTGCCCAATGAGTTCCACATAATTCAAGACTTTCTTACTTCAAGCCCATTGAAGTATGCTCTAACAGAACCTGCTAGTGTCTCATTTAAGTCTGTGATGCAGGTTTGGAACTCGGCTGTGTTTGGTAAAGGTGTATCAGGCGATACATTGATGCAATTCGAATATAATGGAACTGTGTTTCATGTCACTCCTGCTGTGATTGAAGAAGCTTTGCATTTGCCAATTCTGGGTGACAAAATTCCTGATACTATTTCTGACTCAACCATTTTTGAGTTTGTTACTAAGTTGGGCTATAATGGCGAAGTAAAGAGGTATGGAAGCTTTTTCAGGACTAAGCTTAAAAGAGAGTGGAATTTTTTCTTTGACACGATTAGTAGATGTTTCCAGAACAAGACATCGAACTTTGATGCCCTACCTTCAGGATCTCTAAAGATTGGGTACTCTCTACTCTACTCTCAAGTTTTTGATTATGGTAGTTTTATTTTAAAAGCTTTAAGTGATAGGAAATCAGATAAGCTAGGATATGTCTGTTTTCTTAGATTTTTTCAGCTAATCTTTAATCACTTCTGTCCTGATGCTGTTTTTGAGAATGATGTAGTTCTACCAATCTGTAGAATTACTGAGAACAATGTTAAGTCCTTAGTCAACAGTGATAAGGCAAATGGTTTTACAGGCAATGCCTTTATTCCTGATGAGGTCAGGCTTTTCTTGAAAGAGAAAATGCCTACTCAATATGGAACAATTTCTGATGCTATGGGGCAAGGCCAATCACACCTTGTTCCTGACCCAAGCATTCAACCCAAACAGTCAAAACAATCAACATCCACCTCTATTGTCTCCCAAAAGACATTAGTTGTAAAATCAAAGAAATCAGCTAGATCTGATGTGTCTGGAAGACAATTAGGATCAAAGGATTTTTCCTCTACACCACTCACTCAAAAGAAGGTAAAAGGGGGTGTACAAGGGGTCCTGGTGAAGAAGGGTGCTAAGATTGTTACTGACAAGGTTGTTGAGGATGTTCCAGTAAACAGAAAGTTGGTATTAAGAGATGAAAGTGATTCTGAGGATGATATGCCTATCTCCTCCAAATTGAAGATAAACAAGGAAGTTGCTGATACTGCTACTGAAGTTGTGGCACCTTCATTAAAGCCACAGAAGAAAAGGAAATTGTCAAAGAGCAGGTATCATATTCCTTTGAAGGTGCAAATGAAGGATACTGATATTCAGACATCAAATCCTGATGAGTCATCTACTCCTGATGCTCTAGCAAATCCTGATGTTGGTACTCCTGATGCACAAACAAAAATTGTCTCTATCTCAGACTCTCCAGCCTCTCCATCTAAGAAGATACTAGAAATTTCATGGGAGAAGGTTTCTGAGACTGCTTCCTTGGTTGGTCTTAAACCTCCATTGCAGAAAAAGAGGAAAGCATGAGAGATAGTTTTCAAGAGATCAAAGAAACTGAAAGGATCTAGTCCACAAGAACCTGAATCTCAATGTGATTCAGCAGCTACTGAAGATCCTGCCACACAAGAACCACTCAATCAAAGTTTGGGTGAAGGCATAGCTATTGGAATGGTCACACAAGAACCATTTTCTCAAAGGGAAAAATCATACATTTCTATTCCAGCCCCACAAGAACCATCTTCTCAATGTGAAGATGCAGGCAAAGCTACAGTTTCCGATGAAGTTGAAAGATTGGTCGAGGACACTGTCAATGAGGGAAGCACACAAGAGCCTCCAACTCAAAGTGTTGAAGCAGCTTCTGAACCTCATGCTACACAAGAACCATCAGTATCAAATCCTGATGCAAGCTTATCAAATCCTGACAGTGTTGCTCCTGACGCTAGTGGTGCTCCTGATGCTGAGCCAATCCTGATACAGCCACTTAGCTCAAGGCCAATGACAGATCCTATCACAGCATCACAGGACAAACTAAAAGGTATTTTTATTCCTGATCCTGATATTACTCATGATTCTGATGCTAATGATAGTGATGATAGTGATGATGATAATAATGAAGAGAAGGATCAGATTGCCACAGCTATTAAATCTAGTCTTGGAACCAATTTTGGTTCTTCAAGCACATTCATGGCAGGCAAAGCTTCTACTGGAAAAGACTTAAGACAAGACTTTTCTGTTCCTTCTGAGATAACTCCTGCTGAGGCCCTTAGACAATTTGAATGGAACAGTTCATGGTACAAACCTGCTGATTCTGTTAGTTATCCATATGCTCTGGATCATGCCTATGATGCAGTGAAGTTAATTGAGAATCAAGATTTGAAGAATCATCTGAAGGCTACCACTTTGTTATCTAAAAGCCTCAAAACTGAGATTGATTCTGTCAAGGCTTCAACTGAGTTGGTAAGGAGTGATATTTCTCAAAACTTTACAAAGGTGCCTACTGTTCTTCAACTGAGAGTGGTGGAATCCCAAGTGAAGTCTATTGTCTCTGAACAATCCTCCATCAACAAAAGAATTGATTCTCTTGATACAAAGGTAACTGATATTCAAACCTCTCTTGCCTTAATTTTGGATTTATTATCAAATAATGATGTCAAAAAGGGGGAGAAGGTACGTTCTACAAAATGTACACCTGATCTAGTATTAAGGAATAATGATGATGATACTGGAAATGATGGTGGTGACAAAATTCTACAAGGAGAAACCTCTGATGCTGCTGTTATGAAGACAATTCAAACTTCTCAAAGTCAAACAACGCAGTCAACTCATGTTTCTGATTCTGGAGTTAAGACAGTAAGGACATTGGTGCAATCTCAAATCCTGACGGAAGAACAAATCCTGACAGGTGATCAAATCCTGATGAATGATCAAATCCTGATGCCTGGTCATGGACAAACTCTTGCCACAATTCCTGAAGGTGATGAAGATGTTTTAATTGCAAATCCTGAAGATGCTGCTATTTTATTCCGGAATTTCACAATAAGAGATGGTAAGGTTGTTACTCTTTATCATACTGATAAAAGGGTTCAACAGTTATTTGCAAGGAAAGCACTCTCTACACCAAGTGAAGAATATCCTGATCTCTCACAAGAAGAATTCTTAAAACAACAGAGAGAGATGATGGAGAGTTTTAAGAATCCTGCTCCTGCTAGAGGTAGAGGAGGCAGAGGTAGAAGAGGTGCAAGAAGAGGTGCAAGTAGAGTGAGAAGCTCATCAATTCAGAATATTCCTAGACAAACAAGGTCTAGAATCTTAAGAATTGAAGAAATTCCTGAACCTACTCAAATTCTTGAAGTTCCTTTTGGTGATGATGGAATTATTGAAGAAGAACCTGAATTGAGAAGAAGACCAAGACAATCAACTCTCAACAACACAAATCAAATTGAAGAGTCTAATCCTGATATTGTTCCTGACAATATTCAAGATCCTGATGATTCTGAAATTCTGCAAGAGGTTGATCTGTTAATTCTTTCTACAGTGGTTGATTCTCATAATAAAGAAGTAGATGAAGAAGAAGAAATCAGAAGAAGAGAAATCACAAAGTCAACAAATAGAGACTTTCAGCTCTATAAGCAAAGACTCAAAACTTCAAATAAAGGTTTGTAGAGAAATGCAAGAAGGCAACAACCACAGCTAGAGAAGAGTTATGCATATGAGAAAGAAAAAGATAAGAAGTGGAAACACATTGACACACTTAGGTGTGATAGACCTATCAATTTTCAGACTGGTGGAATTATCACAAGTGCTTCCAGTGTTGCTGATTTTTCTGACTCTTTTAGATCAAAAGCACTCTGGTTGCAGATGTTTTCAACTCTAAGGCAGTTGGCAAATAATTCAAGAGGGGGTATTGGACACAGGAATGCTGAATATCTGAATACATCTCATGTTGATCCTTATGCCTTGACTGAAATTGGAGGTATTTTAACTTCTGAAAACCTGAACAATTTATTATATGTTGATATAGTAATAGATTGTCATGATGGTTCTGAAAAGAAAGAAAAGCTTCTTTACTTCATGAAAGATGGTAGTGTGAAGATTCTATCCATTCAAGACTTGTTGGTGAAAACTACAAAGGAACTGAAATATGTTCATTATCTACTTAAATGGAAGAATAAAGTGTGCAAGGAATGGTCAGATATGATTTTGTCAACAATAAGAAGAAGATTTGATGAAGGAAAGAATTATAATGGTAATTATGTTCCCATGTATCTAAATCTAAGAGGTCAAGATGTGGAAATGCAAAGGGGCACTGTTGTTAAAGTAATGACTTTTGGTATGAAGCAACTTAATCCTAATCCTGATGGGAAGGAAATTGCTTACCTCCTTGTTGAAGATCATAGTCTGTCAAGAGGTTCAATTCAAGATCTCAGAGCAGCTATCTATCAGATTGATGAGAAAGATGAAGAACTCGGAAATCTAAAAGAAAGACTTATTCAGATTCTTGAAGACAAGGAAGAAAATCTTTTGTTAAGCTTCTTGAAGATGAATTTGTTCTACCAGAAAATCTGAGAAGATAAGTTGTTACTGTAAATACTTGTACATTTTGTAAATATATTTTTGACATCATTGAATATAGGAATCTATACTTTATTTGTAAAGCATAATGTAACATAAGATGTAAAAGAGATAAATACAACTCAACAAAGAACAAGACAGACAATAATATTAACAGAAGCACAAGAATCCAGAATCAAAGAAGAAAAGGTAAACTCAAAAAATCAAAATACGTTATGTATTCTTGAAGTCCGTAAACAGGTCACGGAAAGAAGTTCATGAAAATGTTCAAGCCTCAGTGACAGCAAAAGAAAAAAAGACTTTCAAGACGACAGAAGTATGTGAATGGTTTAGGGTTAAGTACCACGGGATTCCAGTGATTTAAATGAAGCAACCAGAACGACAAAGGACTTATCAGCAGCATTGAATTGAAGACATAAAAGAAGAATTGATCAAGTGTTATTCATCTGTGAACCAGACCAGTTGCACTAGGTGACGACACTAAGAAGATCAATTTGTTTTATCGTCTCAGAAGAAATTGATACAGTTTAAAACTTAAACACCCTGAAACTTTTCTAAAGGCTAACAAAAAGAAAAGGTTCGATGGTTTTTCTATTTAGAAAACCATCGAATGAAAAGTATTAAGGAAATGAAAACTATGATAAAGTAAATGTTCCATTCGATAGTTTTTATTTAAAAACCATCGAATAGAATATCTACTTTATTCATTCGATAGTTTTCAATTTAGAAAGTGGGTGAAAAGTTTTCTTTGTTGGACAGGTTGATGAGAATTGGACGGCCAAGATTGTTTTAACAATTAAGGTTCGATAGTTTTCTAAAAACTAAGACTGCAGTTAATACAGAGAGAAGAGTATGTCTTCTTCAGTTAAGGAAAAATCACACAGAGACATTACTGAGAGAGAGAATTGAGCCGGAGAAATTCATAGAAATTAATAGTGCTCAGAACATGATATTTGTATTGAATTTGTGTAACCTTAAACTCATTGAAGCTAATCTACGGATTAGAAATTGTAGCACCCCTCGAGGTTTATATTTATAAAAAGATATATTCCCCGAAACTTGGTTTGGTTTGGTGTGTTTGATTTCGTTATAGAACTGAATGAATTATCCGCGAACGAAATTGAATTATTTGTGAGTATCGTATTCAACCCCCACTTCTACGATACTTTGGACCTAACAATTGGTATCAGAGCTTGAGCAAATGGAAGACAAAACCATGGCGTACTTAGCTGCAAAGTTTAGTCATATTCGTTTCAAGAGAAACCCTAAGTACAAGTTCAAGGGCTCAACCAACAGATTCCAGAAGAGCAATTATACACCTAGTACAGGCTTTAAGGGAGGCTACAAGACTGGCATGATTGATAGAAGCAAATCAAGATGCTACAACTGCAATGAGTTAGGGCATTTCGCCACTGAATGCCGGAAGCCTCGTCAAGCAAGAGACATGAAAGATGTCTATGGAAAGAAAGACTCATATGAGGATTTGAAGAAGGAGAATGCCAAGCTTAAACAGCAACTGGAGGCATTTTCTGGAAAGCAGAAAGGGAAGGCTTATATAGCAGAGGGAAAACACTGGGATGATACTGATTCGGATGAAGAGGAGGAATATGTGAATGTTGCCCTAATGGCTGACTCTTCAGAGGAATCACCACAATCATCTCAGGTACCTATCTTAACTACAATTGATATGTCTAACTCTGAGTACAAGAAAACTGTGCAAGATCTAAGTGTAGAATTGTTTAATGTTCACACAAGCATGCTAGCATCTGAAATGGAGAATGCTAAACTAGTTCTTAAGATTAAAAAATTAGAATCTAAAAATGAAGAACTAGAGCTTGTAGCTGTCACATTAGAAGATCTTAAGCAAAAGAATGCGTACTTAGAGAACAAGGTCAAGTGTAATGATGAGATAGAGACTATCCTCAGGAAGCAGATTTCAGATTTAGATTTGAAGCTGAATGCTTTTAAGAATTCCGCCCTGATTGCTAAGGAGTTAATAGATACTCAGACCCAGGGTAATAAAACTGCTATAGGACTTGACTATTCCAAAAAGGCTGGTAAGAAGATCTTGGAATTCCCTGTGACATCTTCTGTTGTCAAGAAGGATATTCCACACATTCTTAAGAATGTGGACAGTCCAGTCTTTGTCAGGCCCTTCTCAGAACCTTTTCATGAGGATGACCTTTACATAGCACAAGAATTGCTTGAGGAGGATTTATTGAAGGAAAAAGAGGTAAAGACTAAGTTGCCTAGGAAATCAGTAAAAACTGTTATACCTAAAACTGAAGTAAGTGACTTAGTTAGTAGTGTTAAAAAGAACAGGAATGGGAAGAAGAAGATTGTTAATCAGGAAATGGTTCCATATTCTCCCATTGCATCTAGGAAGTTGTGCACTATTTGTAATTCTACTGGACACCTTACACATGCATGTAAAAAGGTTAAAGTAGAAACTGCTAATACTTCTGAAATGCATAACATGTCTGACATGCCTGATCTTCATGAACCCTATGGAAAGAAAGAGTGTTTGCTATGTAAGTACAACATCATGCATGCTTATTTTAAGTTGATGAATGATAGTAGCAATAGCACTGATAATGTTAAATCCACATATACTATGAATATCAAACAGGGTAAGACTAAATTGAATGTTACTCCTGTTAAATCATCTAAACCTTCAGGACCCAAACAATTTTGGGTACCAAAGTCCGCTTAATCAATCTGTGATTGCAGGGTAAGGTTAAAAACTCAAAGGTCGTGTGGATTCTGGATAGTGGTTGTTCTAGACACATGACAGGTGAAGAGTCCCTGCTTACAGAGGTGGTTAAGAAGATCGGCCCGATTGTAACCTTTGGAGATGACAGCAAAGGATTCACTACGGGATATGGTAAATTGAAAGCTGGAAATGTCATCATTGAAAACATCTCTCTTGTTGAAGGATTAAAGCACAATCTTCTAAGCATCAGTCAGTTCTGTGATAAAGGCTACAATGTAGATTTCAGAAAGGACAAGTGTTTGATCACCAACAGGAAGGATGAGAAGCTTACTCTACTGGGAGTGAGAAAAGGAAATTTGTTTATAGTTGACTTAAGTTCTACCAGTGAAGGAGAAGTCACATGTTTCTACAGTAAGGCATCTTCAGAACAAAGTTGGCTATGGCACAAGAAGCTCTCACACTTGAACTTCAAAACTATGAACTCTTTGGTAAAGAGAGAGTTAGTGAGAGGATTGCCCCTGATGGAATTCAATCAGGAGGGACTATGTGAAGCATGTGAAAAGGGGAAGTCGAAGAAAGCATCACATGGAAGCAAAGGAATGACAAGCATTACTGAACCATTACAACTGATTCATATGGATTTATTTGGTCCAGTAAATGTTATGTCACTTTCAAGAAAAAGATATGCATTGGTGATGGTGGATGACTACTCCAAGTACACGTGGGTGTTGTTCATACAATCAAAGGATGAAGCAACACAACTAATCATTGATCACATCAAGAAGGTAGAAGTGGAAGCTAAGCTACCTGTGCGGACAATCAGATCAGACAATGGAACTGAATTCAAGAATGCAGTTCTTAATTATTTCTACTCAGAGAAAGGAATATCAAGACAGTATTCAGCACCAAGAACTCCTCAACAGAATGGAGTAGTGGAAAGGAAAAACAGGACCTTGGTTGAAGCAGCAAGGACCATGTTAAGTGAATCAAAACTTCCCACTTACTTTTGGGCTGAAGCAGTGAATACATCTTGCTACACTCAGAATCGAACCCTGATCAACAAAGATCATGAAAAGACTCCGTATGAGTTAATGGCCAACAAGAAACCAACACTGAAGTATTTTCATGTGTTTGGTGCAAAGTACTTTGTACTTAAAGATGGAGAACATCTTGGCAAGTTTGATGCCAAAGCAGATGAAGGCATTTTTCTGGGCTATTCTCTGGAATCTAAGGCTTTCAGGGTATATGTTGTAATAACCCGAATTTTTGGTAGAATTAAAACTTTTCTTATTATGATTAAGTGCATCAGTGAATAGTGAATTTGGTGGATGAATAGTGATTTTGAGGATTAACAAAGTTTTTCATGCCACCTATGTACGAGACGTAGTGTGGATATTCCGAAGTCATATTAGTGATCTACGGAGTAAATAAGTGAATGCAAAGACGATCGGAATTCAGAAATTCCGAATTTTATTTTGGTGTAGTATTTGACCGGGCAGTGAATTATATATTATTATATTCAAGAAACGAGATATTAAATTAAGGATTTGAGGATTTAATATTTTGGAATGTTATTATATTTGATTTGAGAATTTAGAACGAAAACCACTGAGACAGTGAAACGAAGGTTCTAGAAACCGCTGATACTTTATAACGAGATTAAGTGATTAAGCGAACGAATCATGGATTAAGGATTGAAATTATGACAGGATTAAATATAGACATGGAAGTAACATGTAACAAGATTAATTCGAGAAATGCAACATTTGGATCATCCATGTGAAAGGAAAACGAACCAGTAAAGCTGCTTGCCACCATGATCTCCATTGCTTGACACGTGTCCCCTTCTTTGCCACCATAACCCCCCACTGATCGACACGTGTCCTGGACATGCAATGACTCACCACCTTTAACAAAAAATCAGCATTTCCAAGCAAATTAACAAAAAATCAAAAACCATTCTTATTTTCTTCATTTTCGGCCAAAGCAAAACTGCCGGATTGTAAAATTCATATCTCCTTCATTTCTCGGTGGACAATTGCGATCTATAGCTTGTTGGAAAGGTCTTGAGATAATCTACATTTCGTATTTCACGAGTTTCTTCCATTTGAGCAAGGTAAGACCTTCAGTTTTCCAGTTCTTTAAACCGGTGTATAGTAACTCCGAGAATTCATAACTTGTTCTTGATTTTCTTTTGCAAGTTTAAGGATGATAACCATGGATGAAGACTCTCTTAAGGCTTACAAGCTCTTGTGGTGTGTTTAAGGATTCAAGGAAGGTATAAAAACCTCTGCCCCTTTTTGTTATATGAGTTTTGAAATGGTTTTGATGTTTATGTAAAGTTAAGCTCATGATTAAGTGATTAGATGAATTGTTGGTTGAGTATTGGAGGATGGGTTATGAATTTTGTTGTGATTATTCATGGAGGATTTGACTGAGTGGAGGATGTATAAGGTGGATGGTGAGTTTGGGATTGTTTGGTATTGATTTGAGTGTGTTTTGAAAATGGAAAACGTTAAGTTTTAAGCCGTCGTAATGCCCGATTCTCGTTAACTTTAAAACTGCATAGAATCCGAAAACTTAACTGCCTCTTTTGGTTCAGTGATGAACATGAGTGTGTAGAGCTTTGTTTCTAGTTTACGTGAGCGCAAGAATCATGTCGTTACGATTTACGGTTTAAGAGAAAAGTGAGTTTTAGTAAACGTCGTTCGGAGGAACAACCCTTCTCTGTTCAGCAACTTTGAGGCTATATTTGGACCACTTCGGAGCCATATTAAAATGTGAAACTTTGAGGAATAATACTAGAGACAGTTAGGAAGGCTCACGAAAAAGATTCGGATTAAAAAGATTATTTTTCGATTTTATAAAAATGTTTTAGTCGAGGTCGCGCAAGTGAAAACCACTGAAAACAAGACTTAGAAACCAAGGTTCCAAATGGTTAAGTATAACTTGGATTTGAGGATGGATTTCGAACCAAACTTATGATTTAAGTATTTGACGAATAACATGGACTTAGTGTGACGCTAGAGCGAGCAAGTAATGCCTTGGTTGTATTTCGCTTACGTGTTTAAGCATTGAGTTATAAGTGGTTTATCGAGGGGATTAACCGTGTGTTTTCGTTTGACTTTGTCTAGATTGTCCGGCATCGTCGCGAACCCCTATCACTTCTCGAGCATCAGGCAAGTTTCTAAAAACCATATTTTGAAGTATGTATATACTAGATGCAAGTTATGTATGCATACTCGATCGTTCAGAGTATATTTATTTTGAAATATATGAAATATGTTGAATAAGTTTCAATCCATATTTGCAAGTTTCCCAATATTGTGCTTCCTTATCAAAACCAGTATATCCTTGGTCTTGTTAATGATATTAAATCCTGCTCGTGCGATAACCAAAATCCCATGACCTTATAATACGGTTGATGGGTGGTGATGCTTTTAAGATCCTACGCCTTGAATTATATGGTGTATATGTTTATAAACTTTTCGTATGGTGGAAGGGGACTTTATATCATAAGGTAGGTATTTGTGTACCGGAATAAGAAAGGCTCAGAGGGTAGAGCATGTATTGAGTTTATAACTTAGCCAGCGTATCGGGGTTATTTTGTAAGGTATATTTTCGAAAACCCGGACAGAGCTTTTTAGAAAGATTTTCGCAATAATTAACCTAAAGGCAACATCACCAATAAACCAGTGTTTATTTAATTAGTAAATACTTCTGGAAGCATTTACGGATTAAATAAGCCTTATTCGTCTAATTAAATTTGTTTACTTAGATGAATATCATTTTCAAAATGTTTTCTTAAAATCGCTTTGTTCCGGAATGATAACAAAGATATCCGGTAACTGTTATTCGAGGATTAATTATCTATTTAATGAATATTACTTCTGAATATTCATTTGAGGCTTACTTATTCGAGGGTTAAGTATGTATTTAATGAATATTATTTATTTATATTCATTTGAGGATTATGGACTTTAAGAATATTATTATTATTATCCATTCGAGGATTGTGTATTATTTAATGAATATTACTTCTGAATATTCATTTGAGGCTTACTTATTCGAGGGTTAAGTATGTATTTAATGAATATTATTTATTTATATTCATTTGAGGATTATGGACTTTAAGAATATTATTATTATTATCCATTCGAGGATTGTGTATTATTTAATGAATATTACTTATGAATATTCATTTGAGGCTTACTTATTCGAGGGTTAAGTATGTATTTAATGAATATTATTTATTTATATTCATTTGAGGATTATGGACTTTAAGAATATTATTATTATTATCCATTCGAGGATTGTGTATTATTTAATGAATATTACTTTTGAATATTCATTTAAGAGTTATTTATTTAATGAATATTACTTTTGAATATTCATTTAAGAGTTATTTATTTAATGAATATTACTTTTGAATATTCATTTAAGAGTTATTTATTTAATGAATATTATTTTCAGATATTCATTTAAAGATTATTTATTTAATGAATATTGTTTTCAAATATTTATTTAAAGATTATTTATTTAATGAATATTGTTTTCAAATATTCATTTAAAGATCATTTATTTAATGAATATTATTTTCAAATATTCATTTAAGGATTAGTTGTTTAATGAAGATTATTTTCAAATATTCATTTGAGGTTTACTTATTCAATAAATATTATTAATTATTTTTAAATCAAGAAGAGGTTCCCAAAACACTGTTTCTCCATTTGAATCTGTCTTTTAAGAAGATTCAAATGCTCGCTCAACTATCAAAAATACGGGAAACCTGATTTAAGTGACTACTACTCTTTTTAAACTCTCAATTCAAAAACTGTCAAGGGACAGATATTTTCTTGGAGCAATTTAATTGCTGCCAGTCTAATATTGTGTTACCACCTCAATGATCGAGGGGTAAATTCATGGAACAAGTCGATATCCATTAACAAGCATAGCTTGGGAAATATTGGAGAATCTCCCTTTCCAACCTAGATATAACTACTTAGTGGAGTCGTATCAACAAGTGTTACACTTGGGGAAAGGAGGACGATCTTTACGTTTCAGAGTCATGGATTCCATCTGAACTAGGAGTGGTGTAAGTGGTCAAGTTGCGTGGGCCCATCCAACTTTTATATATTGCCCCAAATGGGCCGGGAGGTCATAGTAAGGCGGTAGACAATGTCAGGCCGTCGTGATACTTCCATCTACATGTAGAAAACTATTTGAGCGGTGCGACCTGCTACTGATCATAGTAAGGTTAGGCACAGCGGACGCGGTAGCAACTCCAGTATTGGTTCATCATCCAATTTGGATATTCCTGCAACATGTATTGGGGTGAAGAACCAATCATGTTGGTAGGGGGTCGAAAAGTGTTTGGAAATGAAGTGACAATAAATTCATGCAACTTCATCTTTTATTTATGAGTTATGACTCTGTGGATACCTTACATAACATGAGTTATGGTAAGGGGGTTGTTTATACTGAATCACCTTATAACTTCATCTTTTAAGTTATATGTTGATATTCTGCATATATAGCAGATATTTTTCGGAAAGGTTATATTTGGTTTACTTTGAAACCTCATCGTTTATACTAGAACTTTGTTCATAATATAGCCAAAGTTTGCAGAAATATTATGAAATTGATATTTGAAATACAACAATGGTATTATTTTTGGGATTACATTCCGATAAGGATGTAATTTAAGTATCGAGATATTTTGACAAATTATTGTCTTATACCCGCTTTATTTCTGGGTTGAATTAAAGGCAGAATTATGCCATACTTTCATTTCCTTGCTGAGCTATCGCTCACTCTTGCTATTGTTTTATATATATTATATAGCAGCGAAGCAGGATGCCAATGGGACGGCACATACCCCGCAAGGCGTTTTCATAAACAGTTTCTAGCAGTGATCCCGAGAGTAGTACGAACCAATCGAATCAGGCTACAGCTTTCGGTATTCGACTTATGTATATACATGAATGGTATTAGAGGATTGTAAGCATCAGAAGACTAAGTTGGTAATGTAACATTACTTAGAAATTGTATCAGTGACAGATTCAAAAGACATTTGGGTATTGTAATAAAAATTATTTATTCCGCAGTTGTTGTATTGTGTCGTTTCTGAGACTCTAACCTGTGTGTGTGTGTGAGACGTATGTTGTGGGGTCATGAGCAGGTGAATTATGAATGGTGTGAGTAATACAGGTAAGGCAAGGAGTACATGGATCGTGACTACCCTAAATCCCTGACCCCGGATTTGGGGCTGTTACAGAAATGGTATCAGAGCGTTAGGTTACAGTCCTCAGAAACGATAGGAGATCGAGTCTTACAATACCCTTAAGAATGATAAGAACATCTAGAGCCTAAATTGAGTTCGTAGTCGGGTTAGAGGACACGACCCTGACTGTTTAAGATGAAGCCCGAGAGGGGACTTCTTCTGGGAAACCGTACTTAGGACTTCATGATTAGTCACCTCGATTCGTATGAGTTATAGATTGATGGGATTCTGAGATACCAGACCCCGAGGCCTTCGAGTAGGCAATTGATGATGCGTTCCTTGAAATGGACGGAGACCCGATAAAGGAAGATCCATAGGAGGATCTAGAGGAAGACCCCATGGTGGGTCAAGGAAAGAATCTTGTAGAGAACGTGTTGATTGATAAAGATGTAGTATGTTACTTGAGGTCGTATAATAGGACCAGACGAACCTTCAAAGGACAAATAAGTGACGAAACGAGAGTTTTAAGGATCGTTCATGATTCATCAAGAGATATGACAAAGAAAATGGAGTAGAGTCTCCAAAGCAGAAGAGGTAGAGGCAGTACAGCCAGTATCAGTGGATTGATTCGACTTGAACGAAACCTGTTACCCGTAGTCGGTTATAGTTGCCCATAAGGAGGCGGCATACGTAAGAACCAAGATGTTCAGATTTTCACGAACGATTAAGGGTACTTAGTTGCCTAGAATAGTGTAAGGAATTGTTTTGGGCTATGAGATTTCAATCCCCCACGACCAGCGATTCCACTGGAAATAGTGTCTATTACATCATTGAGGGATTTTATTATCTCAAGGAAAATTTTGGGTATAAAGATGATTGAAATAGAGACCGAATTTAAGTTTGTAGTTTGTAACGATCCTCCGGAGTACCGCCCAGTCGACATGTGGAATTGTCATTGCTATGGGCGACAACGGTATCGAAGTCTTCTTATAGAACAGAACGCTTACTTGAGATGTTTGCGCCTAGTCGAATAGAATTCCCTGCGATTGCAAAGGTCGATGGTTGGATCCTTAGCGACTATTATAAGTCGGCAATGACGTAAGTATCAAACACCTTAGGGCGCGTGGAAAAGAAAAGCTTTGGAATTGAACGATTATCCATTAGAGGAGCCGACATAAAAGGCATCCGTAGAGACCTTGGTAGTACCCTCCCCCTTTGCAGATTATGTGGGATATTTCCCCAATCTATGATCTATCTTGACCTCTTTCCAAGAAAGAATTCTGATAAAGCGTATATTCCCTCTTCGAAGTTATTTTATAACACTTGTGTTAAATCATAATTAATTTCAATTGTGTTAGAGGCTGTCACGATGCCTACTTTCAGGTTTTCGAAGCCCTGTCAAATGATGTTATTTAAGCTTTCACTTTTCTTCAAATAATGAATGACCCCATGGTGATACCTCACCACTTGTTTGTTAAGTACCAGTATCTTTTTGGTTATTCTTTTCTTTGTATTTTCTTTGGAAACCGCACCTTTGGAATCTGTTCAATTTTAATTCAAGGTGTTCCTTTGAGAAATATTGTCGAGAGGCGATAATCATTAAATTGATCTCGAATTGCTTTCATACTTTTCAACTTCCACTGAGACGAACAACCCTATACTTTTAGGGGCTACAAGGACTATCTGTCTATGTGATAGAAGTCTGATGGGACGCCATCACTTGTAAGTTGTGAAATACAAGAAGGCTAATTACCTTTAGTAATGTCTCAATCGAGGCACGCAACGTTGAGTTCTTACGATCATGTTGATCTCTCGGTAAATTCTCTTACCTCCAATAAGGTTACCTTAAAACTCATAACCTTATGATCACCAGTGTGTGACGTTTTCCTTGATATGGGAGCTGTCTTTTCAAGGCCCCATGAATTTTGGTTATCCTCATTGAATTCTAAGGGGAGGCGAACCAGGTCAAATAAGTCAAAATTCGCTGATAGGAATTAGATTCGTAACGAAATCGCCTATGACAGGAGCGAATCCCTAAGACGAATAGAATGTTAATGACATATCAATGAATTGGTTTATTCTCCCAAGGATATTATGATAATGGAAAGGGGATCAAGTGATATATGTGAAAGGAATAGTGATGTGTCGTGTACTCCAGTGACAACGGTGTTAGATAGATGCCATATAGTGGAATTGAGATTTTGGAGGAGTTGTTTACGAATGGACACTACCTCTGGGTTAGCAAGATAAGTACTGGCGATAGAGTCAGAGGGAGCTGGTATTGTGACTTGGGAGAAGTTGACATTATAATAAGGACGGGTGGGTTGACACCCAATGGAGCCCAGACTGATTGTAAGAGAGAGAGAGTAATAAATAAAGGATGGAAACCGATTCAGAGATTCTTGAATATAGTTTAGACTAAGAAGCTATTACGCCAGAGATCCGAGGCTTAATTAGCTCTTATGGTGGACGCCAAGAAAAGAGATACCAAGTAAAAAGGGAACTACAATGGTTTTGGGAGATTGTACAAGGTTTTAATGAGCTACCAGATATCGATTTGGATGACATGAGAATGAATACCGAGTATTCCGAGTATAGTGGGAATGAACGAGTTAGAGACTCAGTTATAAGAATTGTTGTATAAGGGTATGATAAGGCCCAGTGTATCACCGTGGGAAACCCCGGTGTTGTTCGTAAGAGAGAAAGATGTTAGCACAAGATTATGCATCGAACCTCGAGAGTTGAATGAGTTCGACCTGGAGGATAGGTACCCTTGTAAATGATTGTTTGATCAGCGGAAAAACGCTGTGTATTTCCAAATTTATTCAAGAACTGGATACCACCAGTTGGAAGTTAAATCCGAGGATGTACCCAAGACTGCGATTCGTACGAGGAATAGACACTTTGAGATTTTAGCGAAGTTATTTTGGGTTGACTAATGCACCCACAAATTTTGATGGAATGTAATGAAGTGGCGTTGAGTTATCCGTGATAGTAGATAACATGAGATGGAGAAATGGCTAAAATTTACCTAAAATTGACTGCGAGATACACTACCATCCGGGGAAGGCCAATGTGGTGGCCGATACCCTTGATTAAAATGAGACAGAGATGGATTCCGAATAATCGGGAATTAAAGGATGAGATTTTACACAAAACCAAGTTAGTCCAACAAACTAGAAAGACAAAAGATTTCACCAACAAGCGGCTAGTGACAACCAAGACAGACAGAGAAAGTATGCGGACTAAGCCCGCGAGTATAGAAATAGTACTGCTATTGATAAGCTAAATGGCAAGTTGATGAATGACAATCAAGTTTATGCTGGTGTATTTCTGTACAAACAAGATAGAGAATATGAGGTTAGCGATTCGTGATGCTAAAGGTATCTCCATGGAAAGAATTAATGAGATTTGAAAAGAAAGGGAAGTCGAGCCCGAGATTCATTGGGCCATCTGAGATTTTAAAATGCGTCAGGAAGGTGGCCTACGAGCCAGCCTTACCCCCCCAAACTTGTAGAATGGTCATAACGGGGTTCAGGTGTCAATGCTACGTTAGTATACTATAGATGCCCGGCATATGTTAGAGTACGAGCAGGTAGATATACAACCTGGTCTGACTTACAAAGAACAACCTGTGGAAATCACGGATAGAAAAGAGCAAGTTCTAAGTGACGAGGTTGCCAAGCTAGTGAGAGGTTTGTGGAAAATCAAGAAGTGGAAGAATCCACTTGGGAGTTAGAAAGTGCAATGGGAGGGAATTACCCCCAGTTATTCCTAAGCTGATTCCGGGACGGAATCCTTTTAAGGAGGGGAGACTGTAATAACCCGAATTTTTGGTAGAATTAAAACTTTTCTTATTATGATTAAGTGCATCAGTGAATAGTGAATTTGGTGGATGAATAGTGATTTTGAGGATTAACAAAGTTTTTCATGCCACCTATGTACGAGACGTAGTGTGGATATTCCGAAGTCATATTAGTGATCTACGGAGTAAATAAGTGAATGCAAAGACGATCGGAATTCAGAAATTCCGAATTTTATTTTGGTGTAGTATTTGACCGGGCAGTGAATTATATATTATTATATTCAAGAAACGAGATATTAAATTAAGGATTTGAGGATTTAATATTTTGGAATGTTATTATATTTGATTTGAGAATTTAGAACGAAAACCACTGAGACAGTGAAACGAAGGTTCTAGAAACCGCTGATACTTTATAACGAGATTAAGTGATTAAGCGAACGAATCATGGATTAAGGATTGAAATTATGACAGGATTAAATATAGACATGGAAGTAACATGTAACAAGATTAATTCGAGAAATGCAACATTTGGATCATCCATGTGAAAGGAAAACGAACCAGTAAAGCTGCTTGCCACCATGATCTCCATTGCTTGACACGTGTCCCCTTCTTTGCCACCATAACCCCCCACTGATCGACACGTGTCCTGGACATGCAATGACTCACCACCTTTAACAAAAAATCAGCATTTCCAAGCAAATTAACAAAAAATCAAAAACCATTCTTATTTTCTTCATTTTCGGCCAAAGCAAAACTGCCGGATTGTAAAATTCATATCTCCTTCATTTCTCGGTGGAAAATTGCGATCTATAGCTTGTTGGAAAGGTCTTGAGATAATCTACATTTCGTATTGCACGAGTTTCTTCCATTTGAGCAAGGTAAGACCTTCAGTTTTCCAGTTCTTTAAACCGGTGTATAGTAACTCCGAGAATTCATAACTTGTTCTTGATTTTCTTTTGCAAGTTTAAGGATGATAACCATGGATGAAGACTCTCTTAAGGCTTACAAGCTCTTGTGGTGTGTTTAAGGATTCAAGGAAGGTATAAAAACCTCTGCCCCTTTTTGTTATATGAGTTTTGAAATGGTTTTGATGTTTATGTAAAGTTAAGCTCATGATTAAGTGATTAGATGAATTGTTGGTTGAGTATTGGAGGATGGGTTATGAATTTTGTTGTGATTATTCATGGAGGATTTGACTGAGTGGAGGGTGTATAAGGTGGATGGTGAGTTTGGGATTGTTTGGTATTGATTTGAGTGTGTTTTGAAAATGGAAAACGTTAAGTTTTAAGCCGTCGTAATGCCCGATTCTCGTTAACTTTAAAACTGCATAGAATCCGAAAACTTAACTGCCTCTTTTGGTTCAGTGATGAACATGAGTGTGTAGAGCTTTGTTTCTAGTTTACGTGAGCGCAAGAATCATGTCGTTACGATTTACGGTTTAAGAGAAAAGTGAGTTTTAGTAAACGTCGTTCGGAGGAACAACCCTTCTCTGTTCAGCAACTTTGAGGCTATATTTGGACCACTTCGGAGCCATATTAAAATGTGAAACTTTGCGGAATAATACTAGAGACAGTTAGGAAGGCTCACGAAAAAGATTCAGATTAAAAAGATTATTTTTCGATTTTATAAAAATGTTTTAGTCGAGGTCGCGCAAGTGAAAACCACTGAAAACAAGACTTAGAAACCAAGGTTCCAAATGGTTAAGTATAACTTGGATTTGAGGATGGATTTCGAACCAAACTTATGATTTAAGTATTTGACGAATAACATGGACTTAGTGTGATGCTAGAGCGAGCAAGTAATGCCTTGGTTGTATTTCGCTTACGTGTTTAAGCATTGAGTTATAAGTGGTTTATCGAGGGGATTAACCGTGTGTTTTCGTTTGACTTTGTCTAGATTGTCCGGCATCGTCGCGAACCCCTATCACTTCTCGAGCATCAGGCAAGTTTCTAAAAACCATATTTTGAAGTATGTATATACTAGATGCAAGTTATGTATGCATACTCGATCGTTCAGAGTATATTTATTTTGAAATATATGAAATATGTTGAATAAGTTTCAATCCATATTTGCAAGTTTCCCAATATTGTGCTTCCTTATCAAAACCAGTATATCCTTGGTCTTGTTAATGATATTAAATCCTGCTCGTGCGATAACCAAAATCCCATGACCTTATAATACGGTTGATGGGTGGTGATGCTTTTAAGATCCTACGCCTTGAATTATATGGTGTATATGTTTATAAACTTTTCGTATGGTGGAAGGGGACTTTATATCATAAGGTAGGTATTTGTGTACCGGAATAAGAAAGGCTCAGAGGGTAGAGCATGTATTGAGTTTATAACTTAGCCAGCGTATCGGGGTTATTTTGTAAGGTATATTTTCGAAAACCCGGACAGAGCTTTTTAGAAAGATTTTCGCAATAATTAACCTAAAGGCAACATCACCAATAAACCAGTGTTTATTTAATTAGTAAATACTTCTGGAAGCATTTACGGATTAAATAAGCCTTATTCGTCTAATTAAATTTGTTTACTTAGATGAATATCATTTTCAAAATGTTTTCTTAAAATCGCTTTGTTCCGGAATGATAACAAAGATATCCGGTAACTGTTATTCGAGGATTAATTATCTATTTAATGAATATTACTTCTGAATATTCATTTGAGGCTTACTTATTCTAGGGTTAAGTATGTATTTAATGAATATTATTTATTTATATTCATTTGAGGATTATGGACTTTAAGAATATTATTATTATTATCCATTCGAGGATTGTGTATTATTTAATGAATATTACTTCTGAATATTCATTTGAGGCTTACTTATTCGATGGTTAAGTATGTATTTAATGAATATTATTTATTTATATTCATTTGAGGATTATGGACTTTAAGAATATTATTATTATTATCCATTCGAGGATTGTGTATTATTTAATGAATATTACTTCTGAATATTCATTTGAGGCTTACTTATTCGAGGGTTAAGTATGTATTTAATGAATATTATTTATTTATATTCATTTGAGGATTATGGACTTTAAGAATATTATTATTATTATCCATTCGAGGATTGTGTATTATTTAATGAATATTACTTTTGAATATTCATTTAAGAGTTATTTATTTAATGAATATTACTTTTGAATATTCATTTAAGAGTTATTTATTTAATGAATATTACTTTTGAATATTCATTTAAGAGTTATTTATTTAATGAATATTATTTTCAGATATTCATTTAAAGATTATTTATTTAATGAATATTGTTTTCAAATATTCATTTAAAGATTATTTATTTAATGAATATTGTTTTCAAATATTCATTTAAAGATCATTTATTTAATGAATATTATTTTCAAATATTCATTTAAGGATTAGTTGTTTAATGAAGATTATTTTCAAATATTCATTTGAGGTTTACTTATTCAATAAATATTATTAATTATTTTCAAATCAAGAAGAGGTTCCCAAAACACTGTTTCTCCATTTGAATCTGTCTTTTAAGAAGATTCAAATGCTCGCTCAACTATCAAAAATACGGGAAACCTGATTTAAGTGACTACTACTCTTTTTAAACTCTCAATTCAAAAACTGTCAAGGGACAGATATTTTCTTGGAGCAATTTAATTGCTGCCAGTCTAATATTGTGTTACCACCTCAATGATCGAGGGGTAAATTCATGGAACAAGTCGATATCCATTAACAAGCATAGCTTGGGAAATATTGGAGAATCTCCCTTTCCAACCTAGATATAACTACTTAGTGGAGTCGTATCAACAAGTGTTACACTTGGGGAAAGGAGGACGATCTTTACGTTTCAGAGTCATGGATTCCATCTGAACTAGGAGTGGTGTAAGTGGTCAAGTTGCGTGGGCCCATCCAACTTTTATATATTGCCCCAAATGGGCCGGGAGGTCATAGTAAGGCGGTAGACAATGTCAGGCCGTCGTGATACTTCCATCTACATGTAGAAAACTATTTGAGCGGTGCGACCTGCTACTGATCATAGTAAGGTTAGGCACAGCGGACGCGGTAGCAACTCCAGTATTGGTTCATCATCCAATTTGGATATTCCTGCAACATGTATTGGGGTGAAGAACCAATCATGTTGGTAGGGGGTCGAAAAGTGTTTGGAAATGAAGTGACAATAAATTCATGCAACTTCATCTTTTATTTATGAGTTATGACTCTGTGGATACCTTACATAACATGAGTTATGGTAAGGGGGTTGTTTATACTGAATCACCTTATAACTTCATCTTTTAAGTTATATGTTGATATTCTGCATATATAGCAGATATTTTTCGGAAAGGTTATATTTGGTTTACTTTGAAACCTCATCGTTTATACTAGAACTTTGTTCATAATATAGCCAAAGTTTGCAGAAATAGTATGAAATTGATATTTGAAATACAACAATGGTATTATTTTTGGGATTACATTCCGATAAGGATGTAATTTAAGTATCGAGATATTTTGACAAATTATTGTCTTATACCCGCTTTATTTCTGGGTTGAATTAAAGGCAGAATTATGCCATACTTTCATTTCCTTGCTGAGCTATCGCTCACTCTTGCTATTGTTTTATATATATTATATAGCAGCGAAGCAGGATGCCAATGGGACGGCACATACCCCGCAAGGCGTTTTCATAAACAGTTTCTAGCAGTGATCCCGAGAGTAGTACGAACCAATCGAATCAGGCTACAGCTTTCGGTATTCGACTTATGTATATACATGAATGGTATTAGAGGATTGTAAGCATCAGAAGACTAAGTTGGTAATGTAACATTACTTAGAAATTGTATCAGTGACAGATTCAAAAGACATTTGGGTATTGTAATAAAAATTATTTATTCCGCAGTTGTTGTATTGTGTCGTTTCTGAGACTCTAACCTGTGTGTGTGTGTGTGAGACGTATGTTGTGGGGTCATGAGCAGGTGAATTATGAATGGTGTGAGTAATACAGGTAAGGCAAGGAGTACATGGATCGTGACTACCCTAAATCCCTGACCCCAGATTTGGGGCTGTTACATATGTGATTGAAGATAAGAAGGTGTTGGAAAGCTTTAATGTAACATTTGACGACACCAAAAGACCAGGCCTGCAAACTGGAGAGAACTCTGAATCCTTGGTATTTGAAAATCTATCAGGAGATCTCTCTGACAATGAAGAAGTACCTGAAGTTGTTACAGTTATTAATAATAATGATAATGATAATGATTCTGGACAAAGTGGTGACCAAAGAGGAGATCCTCAAAATACTACAGGATCCACTAGTCAGTCTACAGAATCATCAGATCAAACCGTCAACAACTCAGGGGGAGCAGGAGAAGGATCAACTAGTCACACTCCACAACATCTAGAACAAGGAGAATCATCAAGATCGCATCTGCCAAGACAAAGGGTATGGAATAGAGATCATCCCTTTCACTTGATCATTGGTGATCCGGACGCAGGAGTGAGAACTAGGAGAACATCACAAAATGAATGTCACTATTCTGGGTTTCTTTCAGAAACAGAACCTAAGAAAGTTGAAGATGCTCTAGATGATCCAGATTGGGTAATTGCTATGTAAGAAGAACTCAATCAATTTGAAAGGCAGAAAGTTTGGAAGTGGTACCCAGGCCTAAGGGAAAATCTGTTATTGGAACAAGATGGGTATTCAGAAATAAGTTGGACGAAGATGGCATTGTAACGAGAAACAAAGCCAGACTGGTTGCTAAAGGTTACTCTCAAGAAGAGGGTATAGATTATGATGAAACCTATGCACCAGTAGCAAGACTTGAGGCCATCAGAATGTTTCTGGCATTCGCAGCACATTCCAATTACAAGGTATATCAAATGGATGTGAAGAGTGCTTTTCTGAACGGGGAGTTAGAAGAAGAAGTGTATGTGGAACAACCTCCAGGTTTTGAGGATTCAAAACTGGCAGACTTTGTGTACTTTCTATTCAAAGCTCTCTATGGACTCAAACAAGCTCCGAGGACATGGTATGACACTCTCTCTGAATTCTTACTTGAAAATGATTTTACAAGAGGTGTTGTAGACAAAACTCTCTTTGTCAAAAAGCATAAAAATGATTTGATATTGGTGCAAGTATATGTTGATGACATAATATTTGGTTCTACTAATGATGATCTATGCAAGAGATTTGCTAAGTTAATGCAGAGTCGTTATGAAATGAGCATGATGGGTGAATTGTCATTCTTCCTTGGACTGCAAGTATACCAAAGACAAGATGGTATATTCATTTGTCAGTCCAAGTACATCAAGGATCTTCTTAAGAAGTATCAAATGGAAGACTCATCTACAGCAAAGACTCCTATGCCAACTGCCACTAAGCTTGATAAGGATGAAACTGGTAAGAAGGTTGACATCACAGGCTACAGAGGTATGATAGGCTCATTACTTTATCTCACTGCAAGTAGACCAGATATAATGTTTGCAACATGCTTGTGTGCTAGGTTTCAGTCTGATCCTAAAGAATCTCATCTAATAGCTGTTAAGCGAATATTTAGATATCTTAAGGGGACCCCAAATCTTGGAATTTGGTACCCTAAAGATACAGGATTTGATCTTATTGGATATACAGACTCTGATTTTGCAGGTTGTAAAATTGATCGGAAGAGTACTCCAGGAAGCTGTCAGTTTCTTGGAAGAAGGTTAGTTTCCTGGTATAGCAAGAAGCAGCATTCAGTTTCCACATCAACAGCTGAGGCTGAATACATTGCTGCTGGAAGCTGTTGTGTTCAAATCTTGTGGATGAGAAACCAACTCCGTGACTATGGACTTTTGTTGACAAAGATTCCAATATTTTGCGACAACACAAGTGCCATAGCAATCTCAAACAACCCAGTGCAACACTCGAGGACGAAGCACATCGACATCAGGTATCATTTTATCCGAGAGCATGTCATGAATGGAACTGTGGAGTTACATTTTGTACCCACAGAGAATCAAATTGCAGACATCTTTACTAAACCGCTTGATGAATCCACTTTCATTAAGCTGGTTGGTGAACTTGGGATGTTAAATCTTTCTAATTGATTTTGATTAGAAGTCAGTAACTGCAGATAGTCCTAGTGAATACATGAGTTTAAGAATTGCAATATCCTTAGGACTCGTGAATTTATTTTCTGGAGCAATTCTCGTAGTTAGGATTTTTGTACTAATTTTATGTCATAATTATGGATGATATATCTTCTGGCATTTAATTGGTTATTAATTCTAAAAATTATTTAAGTGCTAATATTTGTTCTAAATATTCAAGCATTTATTTAATTTGAATTAATTTGCTTTGTTTTTAACATTGTAGATTAATGCAGCATAATTCATTAGATTTTAATTGGTTAATATCACTCAATGATATTTAATTGATTTTATTCTAAGAAAATTGTGAATTTTCTGTTCACAATTGATTTCGGTAAATTTTAAAAGATTTATTAAAATTAAAACTTGACAGGAGATAAAAAATTTTGAATTTTAGAACATGAACAGGTTCTGAAATTTGAAAAGAAGCAAAAAAATATATCGAATTTAGGAAATTCGATAGTTTTTCAAGTACATTGATAAATCTATCGAAAGTTAATTTCGATGGTTTTTGAAAATGAAAAAGAAAATCTATCGAAAACAATTCTCGATAGTTTTTGAAAATACTTTTAAAAATATATCGAAGTGAATTTATATTTCTTCTATATTTAATTCTCGATAGTTTTTATAAAGTTTTCTGAAAATGTATCGAATGGAATTCAATTTATTTAATATATGAATTCTCGATAGTTTTTCAGATTGAACCTCGATAGTTTTTGGTTTTTCAAAGAAAAACTTTCGATGGTTTTTCAAAAAGGTTGGTTTAAATTCTTATTTGTTAAATAATTCGATAGTTTTTCAAAAACTATCGAAGAAAATTGACCTTTTTACCCCTACAAGAAAACCATCGATAGTTCTTTTTAAAAACTATCGAACCTGAAAAGACTATTTTGCCCCTGTCAGTTTCAAACGTATATAACCGTGCCTTAGTTCTTTTCTTTTCATTTTTACAGATCTGAGAAAAGTGTTTTGGTCGAGTTTTATATGCTTACAAAGAGATACACAAAAACAAGAACTAGATTCGATAGTTTTCTCCATTTTTAACCAAGAAAAGCTTAAAAAGTTTACTATTTTTCATTGTTAAACTCGTTTTAACCGTGAAAACTTTACTGTCTTAAGTTTTTTTTTAAAAATTTCTGATTGAGAAACCATCGAACTTGACATTTGAATTGAATATTGGTTAGTATTCAAGGGTTCTAAAGTTTACAAGTGTTCGAATTTTTGTGTTAGTGTTAAAAGGGGTTATTTTGTTTTTTAGGGTGATTTTGACAAAAGTTTGATTAATTAAAATAATTAATTAAATTTTAGTGAAAATTAGTTTTGGGTTAAAATTAAATTTTCTGGAAATTTGAAAAACAATGGCTGGAGAATTTATTGTTACCAAAACTAATCATGTCTCGTTTCAAAATCTGCAAGCCATTACGAATCCTCAAATTCGTGCATGGGCAGAGTTTTTAAACACACGTTCGTTAGTGGCATACGCTGTGAGTACTCCCGTAGTCCTTTGTATTGATCAATTGACTGTGTTGTACACATCCGCCACGGACACAAGTGAGAATAATGTCAGGTCTTTCAGTTTTGTTGTGCCAGGGGGCAGAACAATAAGGGTGACGGAACATGATTTTAATAGGGTTTTACAATTTCCAACAGAAAACCTTGTTCCTGATCCCACAACTGAAGAAATACATGCTTTCTTCACTCTCATTAGAAGTCAACAACCTAACTTCTTTGTGGGGGAGTTTCTGAAGCATTACTTGCCAAAGCCATGGAACTTTTTCTTTCATACCCTAATTCATGTTTTTACTGCCAAGCTAACAAATCTGCATGGTATTCCCTTATTCCTTCAAAAGATAGGGTTTTCCATTGCTAACAATAGGCGTATTAACATAGGAAGGCTATTGATTGATCAAGTAATCGTGTGTATGGGACCACTGGATGAAAGAACGGGCATAGATGAAGTTGTGCTTTGTCTCTATCCTAGGTTCCTACAGCTAATTCTCAATGATGTCTTAACAGATAATGAACGAGCAGGTTTTGAAGACGAGGACACATAGGAGTGTATGAAGATGAAGAGCAATGCCATAACCGCTCTGATAAGGAAGAACAACTATCTTCCAGGGGTACCCACTGTTCTCACAGAATATCTAAGAACGGTGCCCCTACCACTTCTACCCCCAGGGGAACAGGTAAATGAAGGTAACATTCCTCAACCTGAACCTGAAATTGGTCCTGAACCAATGGATGTAGATCCAGAGCCCTCAGTGGCCATTCCTGACCAGGAGGTTGCAAACCCACAACCTCTAACCACGGTCGAAGAGCCTTTGGACGAGCCAAATGAAAACATAAATGAAGCTCCTTCCCCTACTATACCCAGTATACAGACATCCGTGAGTGTAGAGGGAGATAGTGCCAAAGCAGCACCACATAAGGAGATACACCCTTCAACAGCAGCTCTGCCTACCTCTAAAAGGAGAAGAACAGAAACCGAGGCAACTGTTGATACTTCATTTCTCTCATCCAAAGAACCCTTCACAGATTTTTCTGATTTTGATTGGGCAATGCTAACTAAAGCCATATCTGAACCCATTGCTGAATCAAGTAAGGAAGAATTGACGGAAGCAACTGGTGTTCCGACCATATTACGGTCAGGTTCACTGGTTGAAGGTTCTAAGAACCAAGGGTCTTCACAGACGTCGAGAGAAGGCTTTGACCTAAATGCACAATCTAAAGGGTCATTGTCTACCTCCCCAGATGGAACATATCTGGATCCTGCGGGTAAAGGATCTGACGTAGGTGCAGATCGGCAACTCGGTGACAATGAATCAATTACTATTGAGGAGTCAACTGAGGTAAAGTCTTCACAGACTATCGGGGAAGATTCGGGATCTCTGCTGTTAATAGAGCCTGTTTCTAACCCCCTAGAGATTCAAACTCTAGATCCTTCAAAGGATATATCATCTAAGGATGATCAGCAACTTGGTTTAACCAAGGACGGGGACTTGCGAAGCCCCATTGCACCACCGATGACCTTCTTAAGGATGGCTACAGTGTTTTCTTCTGTAGGTACAACGAGCAAAAAGGGACTGAGTGAAACAAAAACACTTACACCTGGCCTGAGTGGGAAAGGAAAAATGAGTGAAACACCGACAGAAACGTTGAGTGTACACCCAGAGCCAAACGTGAGGAGTGACACCCTAACCCTACCACATATTGATGATCTACTACTGCCTACAGAAAGAGAGGTACATGTTCAATCCACTCTCAAGGAGATGACAGTTCGTGACAAAGAAAGAAATCCAATATTCAAGGTTCCACTACGACCTTCCTTTGACCAAGGGATCTCCTCTAGTCAGGCCAAAGCTTCTTTAAAGTCTATTCAAGAGAAGGTTGACTTGGCTGCAGCTGATTCTAGAAGAACATTCAAGGTCATTGGCAGTGCATCTGGCACTATAACAGGTACGAAGCAGGCAGTGGACACCTTGAAGAAGGAAGCTATGGAAGAACTGATCGAGTTGAGGACTGACGTCAAAGAACTTAAAGATGGATTCATGAATGAAGTAACTGCTCTGTCACAGGGACGCTTTGAAAGAGGACGTTCTGGTTATCCGGGATGGTCAAGCGCGGGTAAAAGATGCAATGAATACCCTTTCAAGAGTGGAGTCTAAACTGAACAAGAGGCTGGATCACATGGAAAAGACTACCAACTCAAGATTGGATGACATTGACCTGTCGCTAGCTTCTATGAATGAGATGAATAAGCAGATTATGGACTTCTTGGAAAATCAAGGTGACGAAGTACAGTCAATCTGGACTATGCTGAAGAACCAACAGACTAGCCAACCTGGTCCTTCCAATCAGGAACCTGATCTTTCTGCTGCCTTTTATGCTGATGATGCTTTCGTCGAGGATTCCTCAACTAAGGGGGAGAAAGTTGGAGAAGGGGAGAAAGAGAAGGATGGATGGAGAGTTTGGGAAACGGTTGAAGCTATTCCAATTAAACAGTACTGGATAGAAGAACTTGTACAGGAAGAAAAGAGTGAAGAGGAATTTGAGGTCATGCAAGAGCAACCTACTCAAGAGGAGCATGAGCGATATTATCCAAAGCCCGTTGAACATCCAATCTGGGAGGATATTATGGAAGAAGAAGCAAATTCTCTATCACCAGAAGAAGAAGCTGCCTTGGAAGCAATAAGAGCTCAGAGAGCTGCAGTAGATGCCAGGCAAGCTGAGAAAGAGAAACAGCAAGCAATTCTGAGGAGTGAAAAATTGAAGAGATTCAAGGTGTATAATGAAGTGAGGAGGAAGAAGATGATAGATCTGGCAAAGAAAGATGGTACTGAATGGGAAATGGCTTATAAAACCTTTTGCGGAGTTGAAGACGGATTAGAAGTCAATGACAATGCTGAGGTGGAAGTTATAATTCAAGACATCAGAAGTGCCAATCTTGAAGATCAGACTTACTTCACAGCACTGAGAAGTTCTATAATCTGTCTGAAAGCTGGGGTTAAAGCAAATGGTGCCTGGAGCTTATTAATCAGTTTTCTGGAGAAAGGTACATTTGTGATTTCCACTAAGTTTTTAGAACAGAGGACATACACAGAATTGCAGGCTATTCTCATCAAGATTCAAAGGACGACAAGGCTAAATGAACTGCTCCGTGAGCATGTAAAAGAGATCTTGATGAAAGTCGGTCCAGAGATTACTGAAGATCCTCCAATGGTTAGATTCATGGCGAATGACTTGTTCAGAATCTGCTATTTGGCTGAGGACAAACTGAGAGACTACCCAAGCAATTATCTAATCTCAGTTGAGAAGTATCTTAGATCCACTGGATTCTCATCAACGGAGAAGGACAAAGCAGCAGACACTCTTCGAAGATTTCTAATGGAGAATGTTCCTTACTATAGGAAAAGAGTGGAAAGAGGATTGGAAGTGCATACCAGACTGCCAAACATGCCAAAGCTAAACAAGAAAGATGTTAACATTGCATGGTTATGGGCTGGAGTGGGTCAAGAGGTTGAATATATTGGAAGACACATCCAAGGAGCAATCCTTAAACCTGGAGAACCACTGCACTATATATCAGTGATTGATTATCAAGCTGCTAACTCCGATCCAATGATTGAAGAAGGTGAGATTGGAATGGACTGAAGATTGAAGCAAAGAACAAAAGAACTATCAGCTCAGACTAGAGGAGCAACTTCATTGTATAAAGTTTAATTGTTTTTTGATTTATGAAATCTGGAAATGTATATATATCTGATCCAGAATGCATTAATATTATTACGCTTTCTTACTTTAAGTAGTTTCATGTTTCCTTAGTTAGTTGAGTTATCCTCGAAGTATTTGCTTGTCGAACTCTATCCAATCAAATAGGGGGAGATTGTAAAGCATAATGTAACATAAGATGTAAAAGAGATAAATACAACTCAACAAAGGACAAGACATACAATAATATTAACAGAAGCACAGGAATCCAGAATCAAAGAAGAAAAGGTAAACTCAAAAAAATCAAAATACGTTATGTATTCTTGAAGTCCGTAAACAGGTCACGGAAAGAAGTTCATGAAAATGTTCAAGCCTCAGTGACAGCAAAAGAAAAAAAGACTTTCAAGACGACAGAAGTATGTGAATGGTATAGGGTTAAGTACCACGGGATTCCAGTGATTTAAATGAAGCAACCAGAACGACAAAGGACTTATCAGCAGCATTGAATTGAAGACATAAAAGAAGAATTGATCAAGTGTTATTCATCTGTGAACCAGACCAGTTGCACTAGGTGACGGCACTAAGAAGATCAATTTGTTTTATCGTCTCAGAAGAAATTGATACAGTTTAAAACTTAAACACCCTGAAACTTTTCTAAAGGCTAACAAAAAGAAAAGGTTCGATGGTTTTTCTATTTAGAAAACCATCGAATGAAAAGTATTAAGGAAATGAAAACTATGATAAAGTAAATGTTCCATTCGATAGTTTTTATTTAAAAACCATCGAATAGAATATCTACTTTATTCATTCGATAGTTTTCAATTTAGAAAGTGGGTGAAAAGTTTTCTTTGTTGGACAGGTTGATGAGAATTGGACGGCCAAGATTGTTTTAACAATTAAGGTTCGATAGTTTTCTAAAAACTAAGACTGCAGTTAATACAGAGAGAAGAGTGTGTCTTCTTCAGTTAAGGAAAAATCACACAGAGACATTACTGAGAGAGAGAATTGAGCCGGAGAAATTCATAGAAATTAATAGTGCTAAGAACTTGATCATTGTATTGAATTTGTGTAACCTTAAACTCATTGAAGCTAATCTACGGATTAGAAATTGTAGCACCCCTCGAGGTTTATATTTATAAAAAGATATATTCCCCGAAACTTGGTTTGGTTTGGTGTGTTTGATTTCGTTATAGAACTGAATGAATTATCCGCGAACGAAATTGAATTATTTGTGAGTATCGTATTCAACCCCTCCCTTCTACGATACTTTGGACCTAACATTATTTTACAAAGTATGAGATTGGGGGAGATTGTTAGATCAGGATTCAATGATCGTCAGGATCTAGACTCAACTGATCAGGATTGCTGACATCATCAGTATTGCACGGTCATCAGTATTTGATCAAGCGTCAGTATCAGGATTATCATCAGGATGTATATCAGGACTGGGATCAGGATTGATCATCAGGATCTGGAAGCTGATCAGGATTCCTACTTAGAATTATATTTGGAGTCTAGTTAAATAAGGAAGTTTATTATGTCGGTTCCTAGTTTATAGTAATGTAGCTGTCAATTTAGGATATGTTTCAATCTTTGTAATTGATTAGGACTTATCTTGTAATTGATAGAGAAGCTGTGTAGTATATAAACACAGTTTAGGTTTCGATTTATATCGATCATACACACGAGTATTTTGTAACCTTAAAGGTCTTAAGAACTCAGAATTTCTTGAGAGAGTTTTGTAACAGTTTTATAACAAATTTAATAAAACTGTTATTATTCATATTTGTGTTTATTAAAGTCGAGAATCTTATACAATTGTATTCAACCCCCCTTCTACAATTGTTATTTACTGGGAAACAAATAATTCTAAAATTATTTAAGTGCTAATATTTGTTCTAAATATTTAAGCATTTATTTAATTTGAATTATTTTATTCTGTTTTGAACATTGTAAAATAATGCAGCATAATTCATTGGATTTTAATTGGTTTATATGAGTTGATGATATTTAGTCGATTTTATTCTAAGAAAATTGTAAGATTTTTGTTGGCTGTGAATTTTGTTTAAAAAAAAATTTTGATCTGGAACAAATTCAAGGATAAACATAAAACAAAAATCAGAGGTTCATTTTAAACTGGGAACAGGTTTGAAATGAAGTGAGCAGCAAAATCTATTGAAAAAGGAATTTTGATAGTTTTCTGAGTACTTGACAAAAAGTATCGAAAGTAATTTTCGATGGTTTTTGTTAAAGGAAAAGAAAAACTATCGAAGAAAAGTCTCGATAGTTTTTGTAGGTGGAAATGAAATCTATCGAATTAATTCAAATCTTTAATATTCGAAAAATCTCGATAGTTTTCAGAAAGAACAATTTTTCGATAGTTTTTGGTTTTGTAAATTTAAAAACCTTCGATAGTTTTTGATAAAAGTCTGTTTAAATTCTAATTTTATCAACTTCGTTAGTTTCTCAAAAACTATCGAAGTGTAATTTGACTTTTATGCCCCTCAGAAAAACTATCAATAGTTCATTTTGAAAAACTATCGAAAGTGAAATTACTAAAATACCCCTAACAGATTGGTGAGTATATAACAACCCCTTAGACATTTTTTTTCATTATTCTCAGATCTAAGAAGCTAATATATACTTACATATACATACACGGCCAAGAACAAAAATCGTGACAGATTCTTATGTTTAACCGATTATTACTTGACAAAATCTATTATTTACCACAGAAACTTCATTTTTACCGTGAAAGTACTATGTGTTTCTGATTAGTTTAAGTTTTGATCTCGGTTTTTAAAAGAAAAGAATCGAAAGTGATATTTGGACCTTAAGAAGTTTCTTAACAATGTTCATACTTGATAATTGATTGTCAAACAATTAAATTCTTAAGTTTAAGTATATATTTCGAAAGTTAACAAATTAGGGTTCTTAATTTGGGATTGTTTTTGGTTCGAGTTTTAAGTAAAAAGGGATATTTTAAAGTTAATTAATTAGAAATAATTAATTAAGAAAATTTTGGTTGTAATTTTAATTCTTCTGGAAATTCTGAAAATACAATGGTCGGAGAATTTATTATTACCAAAACGAATCACGTCTCGTTTCAAAACGTGCAATCCATCACGAACCTTCAGTTTCGTGCATGGGCACAGTTTTTGAACTCACACTCATTGTTCCTGTCTGTAAGATGCACATGCACAATTAACCGCATTGTACACCACTGCCACTAACACATCAGAAAACAATATCTTATCCTTCAGTTTTGTTGTGCCAGGGGCAGAACAATAAGGGTGACGGAACATGATTGGAACAGAATTCTTCGTTTTCCAACGGAAAATCTTGTTCCGGATCCCACAACTGAGGAGATACATGCTTTATTCACTCTCATAATAAGTCAACAACCTAACTTCTTTGTGGGAGAGTTTCTAAAGCATCACTTAACCAAGCCTTGGAATTTCTTCTTTCACACTCGCATACATGTTTTTACTGCTAAAACGACAAATCTGCATGGTATTCCTTTGTTTCTTCAGAAACTAGGGTTTGCTATTGCTAACAATAGGCATATTAACATAGGGAGACTTGTGATTGAACAAATCATCCAGTGCATGGGACCTTTGGAAGAAAGAACATGCCTAGATGATGTGCTTTGTTTCTATCCAAGGTTCCTACAATTAATTTTAAATGATGTGTTAACAGATGAGGAGAAAGAGATTTTTGTAGATGAGGAAACTATGGAGTGCATGAAGATGAAATGCAATGCAATAACAGCTTTGATAAAGAAGAATCATCTTCCAGGGGTGCCTACTGTTCTAACGGACTATCTTCGAACGGTACCCCTACCACTTCTACCCCCAGGGGAACAGGTAAATCAAGGTATGATTCCTGAACCTGTTGTTCCACCTCAACTTGCACCAATGGACATTGATCCAGAGCCCTCAGTGGCCATTCCTGACCAAGAGGTTGAAAACCAACAGCCTCTAACCACGGTCAAAGAGCTTTTGAAAGAACCAAATGAACCAACAACAGAAACTCCTACCCCTACTATACCACCCACTCAAATAACTGAGAGTGTAGAGGGAGACAGTGCCAAAACAGCACCAAATAAGGAGATACACCCTTCAACAACAGCTCTGCCTTCTGCTAAGAGAAGAAAAATTGAAACCAAGGCAACTGTTGAACCTTCATTACATTCTTTCACCGAGCCTCTTTTAGATTTTTTTGAAGCTGATTGGGCAGCAATAACCAAGGTTATATTTGAACCCCTACCCCAAACAGAAAAAGGAAAATTGACGAAAACAACTAGTTACCCGGCCATATTACGGTCAGGACCACTTGTTGAAGGTTCTTTAATGAACCAAGAGTCTTCACAGACGTCGAGAGAAGGTTCTGACCCAAATGCAAAATCTAAAGGGTCATTGCCTAGCTCCCCAGATGGAACATATCTGGATCCTGCGGGTACAGGGTCTGGCGTAGGTGCAGATCGGCAACTCGGTGACAATGACTCAATTTCATTTGATGAGTTACCTGAGGAAAAGTCTTAACAGACTATGGAGGAAGCTTCAGGATCTCTGTTGTTAAAAGAGCCTGATTCTAACCCTTAGAGATTCAAACTCTAGATCCTGTTAAGGATAAATCATCGAAAGATGATCAGCACAAAATAAATCATAAATATATTCTAATGTGTTGGTTTAACTTCTTTTCCATAATCATCTCTCTTTGCCCAGCTCGAATCTTGGCTATGTGTTTCTTGCATGGTAATTATGACCAGAAGTAGCACTGCGGCCAGAGAAAATAATGTAGCCATATTCGTAAAATATATTGTGTTTTTTCAGGACTCGAATCAGGGGCGGACCGTGGGCTGGGCTAGGGTTGGCTCCAGCCCAGGTCAACTTTTATCGGCACATATAATATCCAAGCCATTATTTAATTCAGCCCGGGTGCAAAACAAATCACAGCCCAGTTAAAATACACCTCCAACAGCCCACTCCAGCCTAGAAACATATGGTCAGAGTATAAACCAAATTAAGTCAGCTACTACACATAGACTCATAGATAGCAGATTGGATTAAACGGCCAGACCAAACATTCTGTGAAGGCGCTCATCGAATTAAAAAAATGTATGTATATCCCGTCTCCGTCTCCATTGCTGCCTAATGCCTCTCTTCTACTGCAAAGTCAATTTATATTTATGTTAAATTGTGTTTTATTGAAAATTTATTTTATTATAACTTTTGAAGTTGTGAGCATTTATACAATACTATCCTATAACTTGTGCAAGGCACGAGCCTTAAAAATAATAAACTAAAAAATTTAATGTGAACGGAAAATATTAAAATAAAAGTAAAAATTAATATGATAAATGAGGCTGAGGAAGATAAATGAGGAAGATAAATGAGGTATTATTAATATTATTTTATAATAAAATAATATTAATAATAAGTACAGATAGAAAATCTAAAATGTTTTAATTAAAAAAAGTAATTGTCCGTGATATTTTTAGAAGTGTTTTAATTATATTAATTGTATTTATTAAAAAAATACGTTGACATGCTAAAATAATTAAGTTTTTTTAATAAGGATAAATAGAAAAACTAATATGTTTTAATTAAAAAAAGTAAATGCTCGTAATATTTTTAGATGTGTTTTAATTATATTAATTGTATTTGTTAAAAAAAATATGTTCACTTGTTAAAATAGGTAAGTTTTTTGAAATAATTAAAAATATTAAAATATGTTTTAAAATATATAAGTAAGGGTTGCACTTGATATTTTTGGAAAAGAGAGATTTTAATGATAAGAAATATAAAAGATAATATATTTGAATTTAAAGGTAATTGTCCGTGATATTTTTGGAAAATAAGTAGATTTTGTTAGAAAAAAATGTTTTAACTATAAAAGGTAATCAGCTAGTTACTATTTTTATATTATTTTATTATTTATTAAATAGAGTATTAAAATATGTTTTAAAATAAATAAATAAGGATTGCACCTCATATTTTTGGAAAATAGGGATTTTAGTGATAAAAAATATAAAAGATAATATATTTTAATTTAAAGGTAATTGTCGTGATATTTTTGGAAAAAGAGTAGATTTTGTTAGAATTTTTTTTTAATTATAAAAGGCAATCAGCTAGTTACTATTTCTATATTATTTTATTATTTATTAAATAGAGTATTAAAATAGGTTTTAAAATAAATAAGTAAGGATTGCACCTCATATTTTTGTAAAACAGAGATTTTAGTGATAACAAATTTAAAATATAATATGTTTTAATTTAAAGATAATTGCCATGATATTTTTGGAAAAGTAGTAGATTTTGTTAGTGAAAAAAATATTTTAATTTTAAAAGGCAATCATCTAGTTACTATATTTATATTTTTTTATTATTTATTAAATAGAATAAAAGACCGAAAACCGACCGAAAACCGAAAACCAAAACTTTCAATGTTTTGGCTTTAATAATATAACTAGCATATAACCCGTGCAAGGCACGGGCCTTAAAAAATATGATAAATGATAAAAATTTAATGTGAATGGAAAATATTAAAATAAAAATAAAAATTAATATGATAAATTATAAAATGAGAAACTTAAATATTAATTGAAACATAAAACAAATATTAAAAAATACATATGGGACTGAGGAAGATAAATGAGGTATTATTAATATTATTTTATAATAAAATAATATTAATAATAAGGATAAATAGAAAATCTAACATATTTTAATTAAAAAAAGTAATTGTACGTGATACTTTTAGAAGTGTTTTAATTATATTAATTATATTTATTAAAAAAATACGTTAACATGTTAAAATAAGTAAGTTTTTTTAATAAGGACAAATAGAAAATTTAACATGTTTTAATTAAAAAAAGTAACTTCCCGTAATATTTTTAGATGTTTTTTAATAGCTTGTAGATTTTGTTAGAAAAAAATGTTTTAACTATAAAAGGCAATCAGCTAGTTACTATTTTTATATTATTTTATTATTTATTAAATAGAGTATTAAAATAGTTTTTAAAATAAATAAGTAAGGATTGCACCTCATATTTTTGGAAAATAAAGATTTTAGTGATAACAAATATAAAAGATAATATATTTTAATTTAAAGGTAATTATCGTGATATTTTTGGAAAAGAAGTAGATTTTTTTAGAATATTTTTTAAATTATAAAAGACAATCAGCTAGTTACTATTTTTATATTATTTTATTATTTATTAAATAGAGTATTAAAATAGGTTTTAAAATTATTAAGCACCTCATATTTTTGGAAAACAGAGATTTTTGTGATAACAAATATAAAAGATAATATGTTTTAATTTAAAGATAATTGCCATGATATTTTTGGAAAAGTAGTAGATTTTGTTAGAAAAAAATATATTTTAATTATAAAATGCAATCATCTAGTTACTATATTTATATATTTTTATTATTTATTAAATAGAATAAAAGACCGAAAACCGAAAACCAAAATTTTCAATGTTTCAGTTTTAATAATATAGTATATATATAGATATTTCTAGGTATTTTTATTGCAAAAATATTATATGTATGTAATTGGTTTGCAAAAATATTGCTGTACTAGTTTGCAAATTAGGTGTTACTTTTCAATAATTTATTTTTAAAATTTTAAAACAAAAATGAAAATGTTTGATTGATGTAATTATGATTTATATACATTTTCAAAACAAATATTATAAAAAGTCATTTTAATATAGTTATAATAATTATTTATGTTTTAATATTGTTATTTTTATGATTTATGTTTTAATATTTATTATTTACACTTGCTAAAAAAATAAATACCAGTGTTAAACTTTTTTAAATAATTAAAAATATTAAAATATGTTTTAAAATATCTATAAATGATACTTCATTCTAAAATCAATACTTTATTTTGACTTATAACTTTAAGATAAGTCAGTAATAAATTGAGCACAAAAATCTAGAATGTAATAATGTGTAATAATAATGTAAATGTGTGGGTGGGTTGGCTGTAAGTTGATACAGATTTCAATTGCTGGTCATCTACTCCACATTCCATGCGGAGCCTACATATAGAAAGCAAACACGTTCAACTTACGGTCGTTGGTTTAGCTGCAGTGGAAAGTTTGATTTTACGACAACTTTTGACTATAACCAGTGACGAAAAGTATTGTGGGTAGAAGAAAGTAGAATTTTCTTTGTGTATGTGGAGTTTAATTTATTCTGTTTCACATATTGGTCTCTCCCACCAACCATTTCCATTATATTCCAAGTTCCAAACCCTTTTGTACGGGCTGAATTTTCTCCTAGCCTTCTTCCTGGAAGCCAGCAGTTACTATTTTAAATTTCCGGAAACTTTAACTATAGTGTTTGGCTGCTGTCAAGTTTTTTAGGAGGTCTTGCAAGTGCTTATTAAACTGACTAGGTATGAACTATATATGGAAGTTTCAACTAATCTATGTGTATCTGGGTGGGGTAGTTAGAGCATCTCAAATAGTATAAAACCCTTAGGTAAACAATCCATGTGACATCTATATGTCACTTTTTAGATAATACGTAAAAGGTTGAGTATTCCAACCATACAGTCCTTAGCAAAAAAATACAGACAACCATTTTTGGTTGGGTATATTTGTTGAACCAATGAAGCTCTTGTGTATAATTTTACCTAACAAAAAAATAGATAACACCATTGGAGTATATATCTTAACCTTTAGCAAAAATATTTCCTTATCATTATAGCGAACAAGATAGTCAACTATTTTTAACTATTGCTCTTGAAAATGCTCTTAGACAACCAAATACCAACTTTAATTTGATTACCATCATTTTCCAAGTAGAGACGGTTTGCGTCGGGCGGACTTGTTTAATGTGTCTGTAACCTAAAACCATTCTGTAATACTGAATTGTCATTGTATTATTAATTATATTTTTATAAATAATAAGAGTTCATTGTGCATGTATATGATAACAGAAATAAAAATACGTCATGTGTCAGAATATATTTATGATTTATTTTGGAATGTCACAATTACTAATTAGACAATCTTATTATCTTGGTTTAATCAATGACGGGGATTTGCAAAGCCCCATTGCACCATTAAGGATGACTACGGTGATTTCTGTTGCAGGTACACAAAGCACAAAGGGAATGAGTGAAACAAAAACACTTACACCTGGCCTGAGTGGGAAAGGTAAAATGAGTGAAACACCAATAGAAACGTTGAGTGAACACCCAGAGCCAAACGTGAGGAGTGACACCCAAACCCTGACAAATATAGATGATCTGCTACCGCCAACAGAACGAGAACTACAAGTACAATCCACTCTCAAGGAGATGACAGTTCATGACAGAGAGGGAAATCCATTATTCAAAGTCCCTCTCAGACCTTTTTTTGTCCAAGGGATCTCCTTCGGTCAAGATGATACTTCTTTAACTTCAATACAATCGAAGATTGACTTGGCTGCAGCTAATTCCAGAAGAACATACAGAGCTTTAAGCAGTGCATCTGACACTATAACAGGTACAAAAGAGGTTGTGGACTCACTGAAGAAGGAAGCTATGGAAGAACTGGTCGAATTGAGAGCAGACGTCAAGGACCTACGAGATGGATTCGTGAATGAAGAACATGTTCTTCAACAAGGTTAAGAAGCTCTATCTGAAGACATTCTGGTTATCCGGGATGGTCAAGTCAGGGTCAAGGATGCAATAAATACATTGTCAAGAGTGGAGTCTCGCCTCAACAAGAGATTAGACAGAATCGAGCAGACTACCAACTCACGACTGAATGACATTGACAACAAGATTGCTTCTGTGGAAGAAATGACCAAGGACAATGCTTTATTCATGGAGAATCAAGGTGACGGTCTGGAGTCAATCTGGAATATGATCAAAAGTCAACAAGCTGGCCCGTCAACCAACTATGCTGAGGATTACTTCACGGAGGATTACTCAACTAAGGGGGAGATGGGAACAGTAATGGAAACAACTATTCCAGTGAGACAATACTTGATTAAAGATCTTGTAGAAGAAGAGGAAGTTGAAGAGGCATTTGAATTCATGCATGAGCAACCAATGGAAGAGCATGAACCATATTATCCAGAGCCAATTGAACATCCAATCTTGGATGATAATATGGAAGAAGCAAATCCTCTATCAATGGAACAAGAAGCTGCATTGGAGAGATTAAAAGCTGAGAAAGCAGAAAGAGAAGCCATGCAAGCTGAAAAGGAAACTCACCAAGCAATTCTAAGAAGCGAGAAACTGAAAAGGTTCAAGATGTACAATGAGATAAGGAAGAATAAGTTGATAGATTTGGCACAGAAGCAAGGAAAAGACTGGGAGATGGCTTACAAAACATTTTGCGGAGTTGAAGACGGATTAGAAGTCAACGACAATGCTGATGTGGAAGTGACCATTCAGAATATCAGAAGTGCAAATCAAGACTCTCAGACTTATTTCACTATATTGAGACAATCTCTTATCTACCTGAAGGTTGCAATAAAAGCAAATGGTGTCTGGAACATAATAATAAGTTTCATGGATAGAGGTACATTTCTGATCTCCACAAAGTTTTTCGAACAGAGAACTTACACAGAATTGCAGGTGATACTCATTAAGATCCAAAGAACTACAAAGCTAAATGAACTTCTCCGTGAGCATGTTAAGGAGATTTTAATGAAAGTCAGTCCAGAGGTAACTGAAGATCCTCCAATGGTAAGATTCATGAAAAATGACTTGTTCAGAATCTGCTATCTGACTGATAACAAACTGAAGGATTATCCAAATAACTATCTGATATCAGTTGAGAAGTACCTGAGATCCACTGGATTCATGACTACTGAGAAGGATAAAGCAGCAGGCACTCTGAGAAGCTATCTTATGGAAAATATGCCCTATTATAGGAAGAGAGTGGAAAGGGGATTGGAAGTGCATCCCAGACTACCCAACATGCCAAAGCAAAATCAGAAAGATGTCAGCATTGCATGGGTGTGGGCTGGAGTGGGTCAACAAGTTGAGTATATTGGAAGACACGTCAGAGGAGCAATCCTTAAACCTGGAGAACCACTACACTATCCATTTGTGATTGATTATCAAGCTGCAAAATTCTAATCCTATAGCTGAAGAAGGTGAGATCTTATTGGACTGAAGATGAAGCAAAGAACAATCTGCCCAGGCTAAAGGAGCAACTTCATTGTAAAACTTTTTACTGTTCTTTGTAAATTAGAAATCTGGAAATGTAAATATTTAATCCAGAATGCATTTAATATTATCAATCTGTCTTACTTTAATTAGTTTCATATTTCCATTGGTTAGTTGAGTTATCCTCTAGGTATTTGTTTGTCGATCTCTAACAATCAAATATGGGGAGATTGTAAAGCATAATGTAACATAATATGTAACAGAGATAACTACAACTCAACAAAGGAACAAGACAGACTATAATATTAACAGAAGCACAGGAATCCAGAAGAATAGAAGAAAAGGTAAACTCAAAAAATCCAAATATGGTATGTATTCTTGAAGTCTGTAAACAGGTCACGGAAAGAAGTTTATTAATATGTTCAAGCCTCGGTGACAAATAAAGAAACAAGAATTTCAAGACTACGGAAGTATTTGAATAATAAAGAGTTAGTACCAGAGGATTTTAGTGTTTTTAATGAAGCAACCAGAACGACAAAGGACTTATCAACAGTATTGTATTCAAGACGTAGAGGTATTGATCAAGTGTTAGTCATCTGTGAACCAGACCAGGTGCACTAGTTGTCAACACTAAAAGATCAAGATGTTTATCATCTCGGAAGAAACTGATTTTAAGTCAGACCTGAAACATCCTAGAAGTGAAAAGAATATTAAAATGTATGTTTAGGTTTAATTGGAAGTACAATATGCTTGCTGCAAAAAGAGAGAATCTTCAAGGATTAAAATGCAATTAAAGACATTCAATAGTTTTCATTTATGAAAAACTACCGAAAGAGATGAAGGAGGTTAAATAAAAACCATCGAATTTCTTTTAAAAGAAACAAGATATAAAATCTATCGAAGGTAAAATAAAATCTTGTTTTCGATAGTTTTTAATTCAAGGAGCAGGTGAAAAGTATTTCTCTTGTCAGGTTGATCAAGGAAATGGATGGCTAGGATTCATCCTTGGCCTTCGATAGTTTTTCTACAGACTACAATTACAGAGTTGAAGAAGTGTCTTCTTCAGTTGTTGGTTGCAGAAGGTCATTTACGAGAGAGAGTTAAGAGCTTGAAAAATTCACAAAGAAATTAATAGTGCTTTAAATTCTATCATTGTATTGATTTTGTGTACCCTGAACTCATTGAAGCTAATCCTACGGATTAGAATTGTAGCACCCTTCGCGGTTTATATTTATAAAATGATATATTCCCTGACTCGTGTTTTGATTTGGTAAATTTGATTTCGGACAAGAACACAATTAATTATCCGCGAACGAAATCGAATAATTTGTGAGTATCGTATTCACCCCCCCTTTCTACGATACTTTGGACCTAACATTTTTGTAATTGCTAATTACTGCGTTAAATAAAAATTTACCATGTTTAGCAATTATGATGGTCTAGTCCATATATCCATGTTTTGTATAGAGGAGTGGTGTATAAGAAAAAAAATCCTAAACGACCAATCTTACAAAAACGATGATTATAACCATGACAATTATCCTGCAAAAAAAACCAAACACTGATAAATAAACAAGCTCAATATCATAATCCGATTAATTCATATTCGCACATGTCATACTATAATGTGTCTATTATAAGAATCGAGTAGTTTAAAACAAAACAATGATATGTAAGGTTGTATATATTGATACCTAATTCATTATATCCTCCATTTACAAGATGTAACCTACTATGATGTGATGAACTTAAAGAAAATATGAAGACAAGTAATTTATAAAACTGATAGAGTAATGCTATGTAATCAATTACCTAGTAACTGGACAAAATAGATGATAAGCACGTATATAGCAAGTATTACGTGATTGTGGATGCAATCTTCAGGCAATCTTTTCAGATATGGTATTGTTATTCAATAATACGTATGATTAAAGTATATATGTATTGTATTTTAAGTTATCAAGTACTACCATTATAGTGTTACTAAGGAAAAATAATATTTTGTATGTATAACATCTAAACCACAAGATTAAGAAGAAATCAATGGTAAAGATCAGTGATCTCTTGGTCTCTCAATAAACAAGGGTCTCTTTTGAACTTTCCCATATATATATATATATATATGCCATTGCTCCATGAAAAACACTTTTATATAAAGAACAATAAAGTGCAATAAAGAACACCATAGAATCTTACATAAATTGCATGTTGATTATAATTTTCTCACCAAAAAAGGTTTATTACGAATAAAAATAGAATCTAACAAAAAATTAGAATAAAATAAAACATGATTACATGTAATTTCATTGTGATAAATATATATACAAGATTCTATACTGGATTCTATATTGGATTATATGTAATGCTTAATTTTTAAATTTAGATGAGATTCTACGTTAAATTCGATATGTTAGGCTTAATTTTTGTTCAATTTTATGATTCTAATTTTAAAAAATCAATTTTTATGAAAAATAAAGTGTTTATGATGGTGTTCTTTATTGTTCTTTATTGTTCTTTATATAAGATGTTCTTCCTAGAGTGCAACTCTATATATATGTCATTGCTCCATGAAAAACACCCTTATATAAAGAACAATAAAGAACATCATAAAATCCTACATAAAATTACATTTAGATTCTAATTTTCACTCTAAAAGAGTTATTTTATGAATAAAAAAGAATCTAACAAAAAATCATTATTAAATATAACATGATTACACATGATTCCATTGTTACATATGCATATATAAGATTCTATATTGGATTCTCTTCGATATTAGATTTTTAAATTTAGATGAGATTCTATGCTAAATTCGATATATCAGGTTTAATTATTGTTAACTTTAGTGATTCTAGTCTTCACAAATCAATTTTTATGAAAAAGAAAGTGTTATGATGATCTTCTTTATATATATATATGGCCCTGAGGGTGTAAGGGATCTTACATAAGATTAGGTGTTTTTTCAATACAAAAGGTGGATGACAATTTTGTAATAAGATAACATAACCCCCTGTATTTACCAAAATAGCCTTACTCTTATATATATTTTGTTTTAGAAAAATGCTAGGTACCCCAAAAATTGTTACTAAAATTCTTCCCAAAATCTATGTGGCGCATGAATAAATAGTAAGTTTCCTAATATTAATATGGGACCCGCGTGCATAAATATGCGCTCACGAATTAAAACTCGTCATTTGTCATGCCACATCATTTTGTAAAAGTTTTTGTAAAAATTTTGGGGTACCTAGCAATACTCTTTGTTTTAACCTCGGGGTTGTTACCCGAGGGTGACCTCAGGGCCATCAATCCCTATATATATATATATATATCAAATGATGCAAGACTTACATCAACATACGAATTACAACAGCGCTCTAGGATTTTCTAATCATCTATTTTTAGCGACTAAAGAAATTTAGAAGCTTGAAGATTCTTACTTCTCCACTGCAGCAAGGTACACTGAAGAACTGGGGGCTAGTTGTTATGCCATATTTTTGGTATAGCCCAAATTTCTTATTTATAATTATTAATTCAGATTAATAATTAATTGATTAACCACCAAATAATATCATTTCTATGAAACGAGTAAAGAATCAATCTCTAACAATCACTAATAGAAAGTTTTGTAAAACGATTCAAATCAGGAATATATCACAACACCAAGATAATTCAAGATAAAATCAGTAATTACTCACATTAACGAAATTTATTCCCAAAGACTCTCAGGAATTAGACACAATTTCACATAACTGCTTTCACAGAACTACGAGAAATTGATCCAATATAAATTAATACGCAGACATCTTGGAAAAGGATGTGATACACGTGACAAATCGATACTTCTCAAGTCCAAACCTTAATTTTTATAAACCCTGAATCCCTAAAAACAACCACATTCATACCATATTATTCTATCACACCTCCCCTTCGTGTTGTTACGAATTTTCTCCAACAACACCTAGTAAGATCTCGTTATCTGCAAAGTGCGGATTGTATATTACAAACTCCTTCAAAAGCTTCTCACCATCCATTCCAGCTGCAATCCGATCATCTTCTCTGACCCTTTTACCGTTTGAAATTTGAAAATTTCACCCCTCTATGCGTGCCCCATTTCTTGCGTAGTCTAAATATCTATATCGTTTGTAGTTGTGTTGTGGCCTCACTTATGAGCTCGTAAGGATCTATATTATTTTGTTAGTTCTTAAAGGAATTAGTTCAAATATAATCTTATTGTTCAGTTTTATAATATTTTTTAATAACAAAATTGGAGTTACAATGTAGCATAAAATTGATTTTTAGGAGTTCGATACGTAAAGAATTTTAAAAAAAAAATTCAAGCTTAAAATACTTTGTTTATTCTAAAATGACAATTCTTAATTTTCTATACATTTTTAGAAAAGCATTTAAATAAATAATTAAATTTTTTTGAAGCCAAATAAATAATTAATTGATTCTATATAAATTTTAAAATTCATAGAATTAATTATCAATTTATATACCTATAAAAAAGAGCTATAAGGGACGGTGGCTGAAGAAAACATATTAACCTGTAAGTAAAATAACTTTTCAAATATCATATTTCTAAAAATCCAATCATGGTGTAATAAGGAGCTGTCTAAATCTGGAAAAGTAACACTGCTAAAGTCAGCTGCACAGACTACTCCTAATTTTTTGATGAGCTTATTCCTTATTCCAGATACAATATGTGATGAAATTGAGAAAAAGATGAATGCGTTCTAATGGGGTGGAAGAGTAAATGGCAAGGGGGTGAAATGGATTTCATGGAAGCGAATGTGTATGCCTAAGGAGTATGGAGGCTTGGGATTAAAGGAGTTGAAAAAATTTAATATAGCTATGCTAGCTAAACAAGGATGGCGTCTCCTTATTGAAGCTAATCCATTAGTTAGTGCAGTAATGAAAGCACGATACTATCCGGATCAGAATGTGTTAAATGCTGAGCTGGGAACTAATCCTAGCTATGTTTGGCATGGTATTGTTCAAGGTCTGGAAGTTCTCAAAGCCGGTGCAAGGAGGAAGATTGGAAATGGTGAGGAGACGATGGTGTGGGATGTGCCATGGCTTCCGGATGTGGAAAATGGTTTTGTTAGTCCACTGGAGCATGATCAGAGAACAAATGTCAAGGTTAGTAATTTGATGGTTGCTGGGGAGAAAAGATGGGATGTTGAGTTATTGTATGATGTTTTTTGCTCGAGAGATGCAGAACTCATAAGACGAATTCCAATACCGATGGTGAACAATGCGGACTCGTGGTACTGGTTGCTTAATGACAAAGGAGTTTTTACAGTAAAGAGTTGTTATAGATGGATCCGAGGAGAATGCTCCAATGTTTATTCTGATATGTGGAAAAAGTTATTGTCTATAAAGCTCCCTGAGAAGGTGACAAATTTCTTATGGCGTCTATGTAAAGGGTGCTTACCAACTAATGCAGCAATGTTGTCAAGACATGTTGATATAGATGCTCGGTGTCCGTGGTGCCACTGTGAAACAGAAACGGATATCCATGTGATGTTCTTATGTGACTTTGCAAAATCAGTTTGGAAAACTATAGGTGTTCACTACTTGCTTCAATGTTCTGCAGACGAAACAACTTGTGAAATATTTGCAAGAGTATTTCAACGAAGTACGAGGGACCAAATCATTGAAATTGCTATGGTCTGTTGGAGTCTATGGAACAGGAGAAATAGCTGGGTTTGGAACTGTGCAAATGGCTCAGTCTTTGGTGTAAGAAATAATGCCAATCAATTACTTATCGAATGGAAGGAAGCTCAGATCAATGAAAAGGACAGACGGACTCGAGACGAAGTAGGAGCAAGAGTCTGGAAGCCTCCGGATGCAGGATGGTTGAAAATTAATATAGATGCTGCGGTGTTTCTTAATGGCAGTATAGGCGTTGGTGCTGTTATTAGAGATGAAAGCTCGTGTTTTGTAGCAGCGAGATGAAAGAAAATTGCAGGTGCGTGGAAGGCCAGAGAGGCAGAGGCAATTGGCCTTAAGGAAGCCTTGTCGTGGATCATTGACAAGGGGTATAAGCAGTGTGTAATCGAAACAGATTCGTTTGCTCTAGCTGCTGCGTGTAATGGTAGGCCGGGAGAAGCTTTCTTTGGTACCATTGTCATGGATTGTATTCAGTTACTTAAGCACGTAAATCAAGTGCTAGTTGTTTTTATTTATCGCTCTGCGAATACTGTAGCTCATAGGCTCGCCAAAGCTACCTATTCTATGTGAGACGAAGGGGAGTGGTATGCCACTCCACCTCAGTTCCTAAATCATGTATTGAGTTTGGATATGATTTAATGAATGTAAGTGCTTTTATTCTAAAAAAAAAGTTTTACTCAGTACTATTAATTGTAATCTTAAAAGAAAGTATAAGAGCATTGCATCAGATCAATTATTAAATATTTTTTTGCAAAATTTTTTATGGGATGTAATTTGTAATAGTTAGAAATAAAAAATTTGTTTAGCTGCACACCTAATTTTCTAGTATATTATTATGATTAATGATTATAGAAAACAATCATGGGATGCTCCAAGAGAACAATTATCATGTGGATACTACCGATGTGTCCAAAAAATATATTTTCATTATATTTTTAATATAATCTTATCCAAAATTTTGGTAGGCTAGTCCCTGAATGATCGCTGTACGAACCAAATTAATAAGGATCGTTAGATCTTAGATAAATAGATAAAAATCGTTAGATCTAATATTATACATTGTATCTAATTAATATTTATAAAAAATGTATTTTGATAATTTGAACCAAATATAATTGAGTTTTCTACATAAAATATAATTCTCTATGTAACAATTCGTAATTCTCTTTTCTCTCCAATTTATGGATAGTTCCAGTTAGATAATAATTGTTAAACCAAATATCGAGATATCTATTCATATCAATTACAGTATTAAAAATTCTTAATATAATGCTCATGTATACCATTACTAACAATAATACACGTTAGACCTATGTTACCATTACTAACAATAATACACGTTAGACATATGTTATAAGAGACAGAGTAGAAGTCCTCTACAAAATTTTACTGTATGAATTACAAATAGACTTAGTTAAGTAGTATTAACATAACACATTTTTTTCAAAGGACATAACACTTTGATTCATCCAAAATATATTATATTATTTTACATATAGCAAACGTCAAAGGATAATATCAAAATGCTATTAACAATAGAGAGTTTCATATTAATTAACGACAATTTTAAATATAATATAATATTTATAGAGAATAAGAATCATGCGTTTAATTTCAGCATTTTTTTCCCTAAGATCACAATACATGTAAACAAATAAATCTAATCATCTATCGTAAAATATTTACTTAACATATATTTTTATTTATTTATAAATTTAAAAAGTGAATAATTAGATAATTAATAATTTAATAATATAATACACTTAAATGATCAATTACTACCTCAGGAATTGAGATCTTTATTCTCATATTCATAATATACTAATAAAAAATTATGTTTCAAATCAGCTCAATAACATATTAATATTATATATTTCAAAAACTAAGAAAGAATTTAAATTTTGAATCATATAAATTTGAATATATATATATATATATATATATATATATATATATAATATGTGTTTTGCATAGGGTAAATGCAATACGAAATAATTTATCCAAAAATATATCATTAAATATATAATCCATAATTTTGATCGTCACAGTACAATACCATAAAAAAAAGAATCATTAAACTTTAAAATAAATAGATGATAACCGTGAGGTGTTTGAACTCCATCAACAACGTATCAAATATAAAAAAATTATTTTATCTCTAAATATATTAAAAAAAGAAAGTCCAGAGTTTTGGTTGTTAACTAACGCTAGTACTACAAAAAAGTAACTATCATTGGATCTTAAAATAAATAGATGAGAACTGTTAAATATAATATCAAGTAATATTTTATATTTTAATAGATAAATTATTTTTTTCAAAAGTTCAATGTTCGAAATTGGTTGATAATATTGTAAAAATTGTATTTTAGAATTATAAATATTAATAAAATTTAAAAAGTATAAAAACTGAATGTTATAAATAAAATTGTGAATTAATATAATAAAAATATTAAAAAATATCCGTCGTGTATAAAGGTGTACATAAGAAGAGGAAAAATGAAGCAAGCCCGTAACCCTGCTTTTACGCTCATACATCGTCAGTATTTTCATTGACTCCCAAGTCCCAAGTCTTCTGAACGGCGAGGATGCGCAATCCATGCATATAAACCAAATTTGCTTTCATTTACCCACTAGATTTCTTTTAAATTTTCCATCATGATGAATGCAATTCATCCTCTGCATGTCATAGTTGCTCTAATTTTACTGCTATGCATGAAAACATCATCGCTTGTATCGAAAGATAGCAACATAATAAAGTGCATTGAGCCGGAAAGAGAAGCTCTGCTGCTGTTTAAACAAGGCTTTGGTGATAGAGAACATCTTAATTCATGGAACAAGGAAGAAGAAAATTGCTGCAAATGGGAAGGAGTTGGCTGTGATAATCACACCGGTCATGTTACTCAACTCCACCTTTCCTTCCTTGGTTATCCAATAGGCTTAAATTTTACCGGTATCAGTACAAGTAATTCATTGCTTGATTTACCATATCTCAAGTACTTGGATCTTAGTAACAATATCTTAACAGGGATTCCCAATTTCATTGGTTCTCTCAAAAACTTAATTCACCTTGATCTTTCTGCTACTGATACATATGGATCATTTCCCTACCAGATTGGGAACCTCTCCAACTTGCATTATCTGAGTCTCCGGTCAAATGAATTTTGTGGTCCTATCCCAAAGTTTATTGGCTCCCTCAATAGCTTGAGATACCTTGATCTTTCCGAAAATTCTTTTGAGGGAGCCATTCCTCATGAGCTTGGAAACCTCTCTCAGTTGCAGTATCTGAATCTCAGCTCTAAATTCGGCACATATTTTCTTGGGAAATCTGACTGGTTGTTTAACCTATCTTCTTTAACACACCTTGATTTGAGTGGTAAAACCGTTGCTCCTCCAAGTATTTGGGTAAGCTTGATTCAGAGGATCCCTTCCATATCACTTATGCGTCTAGAGCAATGTGAACTCTTGGCTCCATCTTGTACTTTGGACAATTTTTCTTCCTCAATTTCTAATCTTCATCTTGGAGGTAATAACATTAGTTCATCTATTTTTAATTGCCTTTCCCATTTGAGTGGCAGTCTGGAAGTACTTGACCTAAGTTATAATGATTTAAAAGGTAGAATTCCACAGTCTTTTGGTCATATGACTGCTCTAACTCATCTCAATCTTCAACACAACTTCTTGAACGGTCCAATTCCAAAATCTTTCAGTCTTATGACTGCCCTAACTTATCTGGATCTCTCTTCAAATCTACTTAGTCAGGCAATTCCAAACTCTTTTGGTCGTATGACTGCCCTAACTTATCTGGATCTCTCTTCAAATCAACTTCATGGTGAATTTCCAAACTCCCTCCAGAATTTATCCATTTTGAAAGTTGTAGATTTCAGTTTCAACAACTTAACTGGTTCATTGCCTGATTTTACACTACTCTCATCCCTCACAGAATTAGTAGTCAATTTTAATCAGTTAGATGGATATCTACCGACAGTCTTTGAAAAGCATTCAGCTCTGCAGAAATTGGATTTGTCCAATAACCATCTTAAAGGCTCTGTACCATATTTTACAGGATTATCATCTTTGGAATCACTAGATCTTCATAATAATGAGTTTTTTGGGAATCTTCCTAATTTTACGGGATTATCATCCTTGAGTGATCTACATCTTTCTAATAATGAGTTTTCTGGGAGTCTTCCTGACTTTACTGGATGTTCATCTTTGAAAGTCTTGCACCTTGATAAAAACAAATTTACAGAATGGGGAGCACAGTCAACCGGATCACTTTCCAGTCTTAAAGATCTGGACCTTTCAATGAACTCCATCGAGAGTACAATTACTGAAACACATTTATCCAATCTTTCGAGTTTAAAACAGTTGAGTGCATCATACAATTCTTTGACATTTGAGTTCAGTTCTGAATGGCTTCTTCCATTCCAAATTGACTCACTTTATTTGTCATCATGCAAGTTGGGGCCAAAATTCCCAAACTGGATTCGAAATCAGGACAGCATTGGTAGTCTCGATATCTCTCACAGCCAAATTTCAGATACCATTCCTATCTGGTTCTGGGATATCTCAACTGAAATGGTTGTGCTAAATCTCTCTTCCAACGAAATCAGGGGAAAGTTTTCCTATGTGCCACCTGAAATTGCACTGATAGATTTGAGTTCAAATTATTTTGATGGACCACTGCCACCAATTCCTGCAGATTGTAGAGAGATAAATCTATCTAAAAACAAGTTTTCAGGAACACTCTTCTCCTTGGGAATAGTTGAAGACAGAGGTTTTACCGGAGGAACGTATGGATCTTCTGGTCCAGCCTTTCTTGATATCTCACACAATCAATTGTTTGGTGCACTTCCTGATTTTTGGATGCTTTTACCAAGCCTAGGGTTTCTTAACTTGGGATATAACAATTTTTCTGGAAGAATACCAACGTCAATAGGGAATCTTGATTCTCTCGAGACACTGATTTTGAGAAAAAATAAACTCTATGGAAAACTACCTGCATCTCTACGGAATTGCAGAAGCCTTGGTTTTGCAGATTTTGGTTTCAATAAGCTATCAGGAGAGGTGCCGTCATGGATTGGAGAAGACCTACCACATTTGTATGCTCTGATCCTAAAAGCTAACAGATTTGACGGAAGCTTACCTATTGAAATATGTCACCTATCGAATCTCCATTTCTTAGATCTATCCATGAACAGAATTTCAGGAACTGTTCCTACATGCTTTGGTAATTTTACTGCCATGATCCGAAAAGGAAAGGAAGTCGTTGAACATGTCTACTACTCAGACGATCCATCTTTCAACAGTCCATCTGAATATAGCTACACTTATTTTGATGATGTGTTAGCAAGATGGAAAGGGCAGGAGTATGAGTATGGAAGCAATTTTGCATATCTTAAGATGATTGATCTGTCAACAAATAATTTGACCGGAGAAATTCCAATAGGGATAACCAGACTTCTAGAACTCAAGGGATTAAACTTGTCTGGAAATAGATTTTACGGAGAAGTTCCAGTGGAGATTGGCGAACTGAAAGTGTTAGAATCCTTAGACTTGTCTACAAATAAATTTTCAGGTGAAATTCCTTCAAGCATGTCTGGATTAAATTTTCTTGCATTTTTAAACCTCTCAAACAACAACTTTTCGGGAAAAATCCCATCTGGTACTCAACTCCAAGGATTTAATACTTCCACGTATGATGGGAACACTGAACTCTGTGGTAAGCCACTGACAAATATTTGCCCCGTAGATGAACCGATTGATAACATTGGACCTTCTTCCAGCGAGTATGAAGTTGATGAAGATAGCAGTGAGTATAAGAGGTGGCTGTGTATAGGTGGCGTACTTGGTTTCAGCACTTCTTTTTGGGGAATCATCGGAACTTTAGTGTTAAACCAGCGTTGGCGACATGCATATTACCTGTCCTTGTACGAGTTGAAAGAACGATTTTATGTTGCCATAGCTGTGCATATTGGAAAATTTCAGAGAAAAGTTTGAAGTGATGATGTACTTGGTTGGCCTGCTTTGAAGAAATAGTTGTGCCTCGTTTGTATCCTGTACGAAGATGTTTTAATAGTATTGACGGAAGTTGTTCTGTACTTCTTCTTCATGTCAAAGCCTAGATTATGCTGTTATGCTCATGCATTGTCTATTATAGAGGATGCTGATATTTGTATTTTGTCTCAAATAACGTGGTTGATCTTAAAACAGAAATTATTAATGTTTTCGAATTGAAATGACAGTGTTACTAGTTCAGACTTCAGAGTATCCATTCTTACAGCTATAGTTGTGATCAAATAGGAACACTTATGAAACTTGATCAACATCTTTACTTCACCTGGCATTCAAATCATCCAAATAAACTTTGAGTAGCTGAAACTTGATCAACAGTAGCTAGCATACAATGTAAACATGATAGATAGCACTTCAGCTTAACCCAAACCGTCACTTGATAGAAAAATTAAGTTACAGTCTGAATTTTTAATGTCAAATGCTCAAGGGAAGCAACTTACACGAAACTTACACGAAAAACAAAATTGAAGGAGAAAAACATGCTTTAAACATTGTTAAGTCCCGATCAAATTAATTTTTTGTCGAGGGTCAAAATAGATTTAAGACGTGATTGATTTGGCGACACAGAGCGCATAAACTTTCTTTATTTACCCATGATAACTTCTGCAGAAGGAGAATTAGTGAGCAAGTAGTTGATGACAGGATCGGTTGAGCTGGATGGCTTTTCACAGAGTCCCTGGCCTTGCACGTAAAGAAAGTTGAGGTTACACAATGGACAAGGCTGATGATACTTTGAAAAATCTTGATTCCTCTCAAGAACCTAGGAAGTAAAACAAACCTGGTGTAGAAATGTTAAGTCATGTGATAGAGATTGGGTGCAGAAACAACAAACAAACCATCAAAGAGGACGGACAAGGTGATACTGGGAGATTAGGACAAATATTGGTGCAAATATTGTCCAAAATTGCATCCGATCAGGGTAAATTCCTTGGACATTTCAAATCCCGGGATCCCGTTGTCAAAGTTAGGGTATTCCATATGCAAAGAAGTTAAAGAGGCAATACTCAGCCTGTTAGACTAAAATTAGGGAGGCCGATGAGATGCAAGGTTTTAATCTATGCAAAAATCACAGACCGATAATTAAGCAGCGAGCGAAATCTCCATTCACAATGTCCAAATGCTCAACTCCGTGAGAAATTGCATAGTCTAACATCTTTGTGTTTCAACAAAATTGTCTATAAGCCATGTTTTAATCAGTTGCCGGTAGTAGTAGTAGTTACTAGATTACATATATGGTTGGTAATATTATCTTTCTCATCTCTTATCTTGTTCTTTTCTATATGGAGCTTACTCCTGCTCGAAAGGAGAAACATCAACCTAACATTAATGGTGCTTTCATTGAGTTCCCTTGCTTCTTCCATGGCTTCAAATACCCGTTTGCAAACTACTGACAAACAGATTAACGCACTTACCACCATCACAAACCAGTTGCAAACCACTGCCACTAGTCATGATACCTCCATTGCAGAACTTTTGCAGACAACTCCGTCCTATCCGCATTGACATATCGCCATTTGACGGTACTAATCCATTAGACTGGATTCTCCAAACAGAAAGATATTTTGACATTCACCAAACACCACATCACCATCGAATTGAAGCGGCCTCTTTTTTCTTTCGCGGCTAAGCATTGAGTTAGTTTAACTGGATGTATCAAAACCAACAGTTAACCACATGGCCTGAGTTCACTCGTCCTGTCGAGCTTCGTTTTGGACCCTCGTCTTTCACCAATCATGAAGCCACCTTGTATAAACTTACTCAGTCTTCTTCGTTTCCAATCGTGTTGCTTCCTTTCTGGACTTAAACCAGATATCCAGGTATCTGGCGACAGCCCAGTATCTCCAACACCCATTACAGCTCATGCGTTATGCGACTTACATGCTTCTGACTCTATTTTAACCTTATCTGCCATCACCATGTCTCCCACTCTTAACGCCTCACCTCTCATAACAGATAACACCCCTCATGACATTGCCAACATCCTCACAAAATTTTCTGATGTTTTTGACATACCACACCACCTTCCTCCTCATCGTCTCCATGATCACCATATCCACAGTTCACAACCTGTGAATGTACGCCCTTACCGTTACCTGCAATTTCAACGGGCTGAAATCACCAAACTCATAACTGACATGCTTCATGATGGTGTGATTCGTCATAGTAGTAGCCCCTTTTCCTCACCAGTGCTCCTTGTTAAAAAAAATGATGGCACATGGAGATTTTGTGTAGACTATCGTGCTTTAAATGCCATCACCATTAAAGATCGCTTCCCCATTCCCACAGTCGATGAGTTACTAGATGAACTTCAAGGTGCCTGTTATTTTACTAAGCTTGATCTCCACCAGGGTGCACTTTTGTGCTCGTCTTTTTTGACGATATTCTGATCTACAGCAAAACTTATTCTGTGTTAGGATCGCTTCCACTATAGATCAACGTTAATCAAACACATTAACAAACACGAATGTAAAAAACACAACAATTTAACGTGGAAACCCCTCAAGGGAGGGTAAAACCACAAATCCACTATGAATGTAATACAAGATTGGAGTCGCTCTCTCACTCAACACTCTTGAATACAATCACCTCACCTTGATTACAAAAGCTCTCTCTTGTGTATCGCACACAACTCTCTAACTTTTGCAATACTTCAAAACCCCTACAAATATCTATATTTATAGGCACCACAAATATTCTAATCCTAATATATCTCAATTCTATTTGTGACAATTACCATCTTTTCTTATCTTGGATAGAAATCTTCCACAATTCTTATCTCTACCAGAATAAGACTTTTCTCAATTATCACAAATTAGAATACTGCTCATAATAGGATTCTTAACTTATTTAGGAATTCGGGGCGGACCCCAACAAATCCTCCCACGGCTCGAATTCCCTAATACCTCAACCGATTCCGAGAATTTCACCTTTTTCTCGGTCTTCATCGTTGTTGCTTCACCATCTAAACAATAGATGTTCTTCTTATGCATCATCCCTTGTAGAATCAAGTTTCTTCCTTTATACACCTTGCAGCTTCGCCCTCGTCCAACGAATCTGTACCCACGTGATGCCAACACACTCAAAGATAACACATTCTTTGATGCATCTGGTACATATCTCACATTGAGAGCTTTCTTGGTCGTACCATCATGGAGTTTAAGACGAACAGTTCCAACTCCTTGAACCTTCATCTTCTCATCATTCCCCACAAAAATATTACCAAGACTTTCATCAGTGCATAAAGTCTCAAACATCGCTCGATCCCTACATATATGCATAGAAGCAGCAGAGTCCATCACCCATTCTGATTTATTCTTCACCGAACCAGGAACGGTATCCTCACTCGCCATCAAAAACTCTCCATCATCTATCACAAGTGTAGAGTCCGCATCATCAACTTTGTTCTTTCCCTTCATCTGCTTAAAGGACTTCACATCTTCTTTAAAGCTTGGACAGAACATCTGCATATGACCTGTTTCACCACAATAATAGCACTCAACAGTGCTCATATCCCTCTTACTCGGCCGAGATTTGCTTCTTCCTTGCAGGTCATTGCGGTTGCGACTCCTTCTTTCAGCACTTTCGATAGCTAAAACTGCCCCACTTTGAGAAACAGCATCCTTTGTCATCCTCTCATTATCTCTTAACGCCTTTAACACATCTTCAAGCGTAAGAGTTGTCCTCCCTACTAAAAGCGTTTGCTTAAAATACTTGAAGGACTTCGGCAACGATGACAACAGCAACAGAGCTTGTTCCTCGTCTTTCATCGGCTCATCAACATTAGCCATATGACATACCAGCTGATTAAAACAACTAATGTGATCATGGAGACTACTTTCTTCATCCAGTTTTAAAGAGTACAACTCCATCTTCAAATTAAGTCTGTTGGTCAACGACTTTGAAGCGTATATGCTTGCTAACTTGTCCCATATCTCCTTTGGTGTCGACTCCTTCAACACGTTATATCTCACATCGGGTGCAAGTGCTAGCCTGATTGTACTCGCCGCTCTCTTCTGGATCTTCGCCCAATCTGCATCACTCATCTCTTTTGGCTTTGCCTTCTCCAAGGCATCATCAAGTCCTTGTTGAATTAACACATCTTTGACGGTTAATTGCCACATAGTGAAATCCGTCTTTCCATCATACTTGGGTGCATCAATCCTCAACGACTTTAGATCTTCCATCAAGCCAAGAAAAGATCGACTCACGACCAACTATCCACGCGCAAACAGTCAACTTCGGAAACCAGAAATCACACCCTCCCGAACCCAAAATCCGATCTCCACCGTTCAGATTTTAGATATTGATGTAATGAATCTACTGACCGAAAATCAGGACGATCCGACCACGGATGACCTCCCAATCGTCAATTCTTCAACAGTTGTGCAGACCAGAAAATTCCTGCGAATTTCGTAATTACTTCGTGATTGCCTTCTCTTTAACGCTGGATCTACTCCTCGAACCCAAGCTCTTGATACCAGTTTGTTAGGATCGCTTCCACTATAGATCAACGTTAATCAAACACAATAACAAACACGAAGTTAAAAAACACAACAATTTAACGTGGAAACCCCTCAAGGGAGGGTAAAACCACAAATCCACTATGAATGTAATACAAGATTGGAGTCGCTCTCTCACTCAACACTCTTGAATACAATCACCTCACATTGATTACAAAAGCTCTCTCTTGTGTATCGCACACAACTCTCTAACTTTTGCAATACTTCAAAACCCCTACAAATATCTATATTTATAGGCACCACAAATATTCTAATCCTAATATATCTCAATTCTATTTGTGACAATTACCATCTTTTCTTATCTTGGATAGAAATCTTCCACAATTCTTATCTCTACCAGAATAAGACTTTTCTCAATTATCACAAATTAGAATACTGCTCATAATAGGATTCTTAACTTATTTAGGAATTCGGGGCGGACCCCAACAAATCCTCCCACGGCTCGAATTCCCTAATACCTCAACCGATTCCGAGAATTTCACCTTTTTCTCGGTCTTCATCGTTGTTGCTTCACCATCTAAACAATAGATGTTCTTCTTATGCATCATCCCTTGTAGAATCAAGTTTCTTCCTTTATACACCTTGCAGCTTCGCCCTCGTCCAACGAATCTGTACCCACGTGATGCCAACACACTCAAAGATAACACATTCTTTGATGCATCTGGTACATATCTCACATTGAGAGCTTTCTTGGTCGTACCATCATGGAGTTTAAGACGAACAGTTCCAACTCCTTGAACCTTCATCTTCTCATCATTCCCCACAACAATATTACCAAGACTTTCATCAGTGCATAAAGTCTCAAACATCGCTCGATCCCTACATATATGCATAGAAGCAGCAGAGTCCATCACCCATTCTGATTTATTCTTCACCGAACCAGGAACGGTATCCTCACTCGCCATCAAAAACTCTCCATCATCTATCACAAGTGTAGAGTCCGCATCATCAACTTTGTTCTTTCCCTTCATCTGCTTAAAGGACTTCACATCTTCTTTAAAGCTTGGACAGAACATCTGCATATGACCTGTTTCACCACAATAATAGCACTCAACAGTGCTCATATCCCTCTTACTCGGCCGAGATTTGCTTCTTCCTTGCAGGTCATTGCGGTTGCGACTCCTTCTTTCAGCACTTTCGATAGCTAAAACTGCCCCACTTTGAGAAACAGCATCCTTTGTCATCCTCTCATTATCTCTTAACGCCTTTAACACATCTTCAAGCGTAAGAGTTGTCCTCCCTACTAAAAGCGTTTGCTTAAAATACTTGAAGGACTTCGGCAACGATGACAACAGCAACAGAGCTTGTTCCTCGTCTTTCATCGGCTCATCAACATTAGCCATATGACATACCAGCTGATTAAAACAACTAATGTGATCATGGAGACTACTTTCTTCATCCAGTTTTAAAGAGTACAACTCCATCTTCAAATTAAGTCTGTTGGTCAACGACTTTGAAGCGTATATGCTTGCTAACTTGTCCCATATCTCCTTTGGTGTCGACTCCTTCAACACGTTATATCTCACATCGGGTGCAAGTGCTAGCCTGATTGTACTCGCCGCTCTCTTCTGGATCTTCGCCCAATCTGCATCACTCATCTCTTTTGGCTTTGCCTTCTCCAAGGCATCATCAAGTCCTTGTTCAATTAACACATCTTTGACGGTTAATTGCCACATAGTGAAATCCGTCTTTCCATCATACTTGGGTGCATCAATCCTCAACGACTTTAGATCTTCCATCAAGCCAAGAAAAGATCGACTCACGACCAACTATCCACGCGCAAACAGTGGAAACCAGAAATCACACCCTCCCGAACCCAAAATCCGATCTCCACCGTTCAGATTTTAGATATTGATGTAATGAATCTACTGACCGAAAATCAGGACGATCCGACCACGGATGACCTCCCAATCGTCAATTCTTCAACAGTTGCGCAGACCAGAAAATTCCTGCGAATTTCGTAATTACTTCGTGATTGCCTTCTCTTTAACGCTGGATCTACTCCTCGAACCCAAGCTCTTGATACCAGTTTGTTAGGATCGCTTCCACTATAGATCAACGTTAATCAAACACAATAACAAACACGAAGTTAAAAAACACAACAATTTAACGTGGAAACCCCTCAAGGGAGGGTAAAACCACAAATCCACTATGAATGTAATACAAGATTGGAGTCGCTCTCTCACTCAACACTCTTGAATACAATCACCTCACATTGATTACAAAAGCTCTCTCTTGTGTATCGCACACAACTCTCTAACTTTTGCAATACTTCAAAACCCCTACAAATATCTATATTTATAGGCACCACAAATATTCTAATCCTAATATATCTCAATTCTATTTGTGACAATTACCATCTTTTCTTATCTTGGATAGAAATCTTCCACAATTCTTATCTCTACCAGAATAAGACTTTTCTCAATTATCACAAATTAGAATACTGCTCATAATAGGATTCTTAACTTATTTAGGAATTCGGGGCGGACCCCAACATTCTGCTCACTTGCAACATTTGTCCCATGTCTTATCACTTTTACAGCAGCATAAATATTATGCCAAGGCTTAAAAATGTTCATTTGCCCAGACCTCAATTGAAAGCCTAGGGCATGTTATTTCTGGTGAAGGCGTTGCCACTGATCCCTCCAAGGTTCAAGCTATCCAACAATGGCCCCTCCCTTCTAATGTACGTAAACTTCGTGGTTTCTTGGGTCTCACGAGCTATTACAGACGACTAGCTGATAACCCGCGTAACATAATAATATTGATAAATATTAATAAATATTTTTTAAAAAAATTATCGAGAATTGAATGATAAAAATATAATAAATAAACAACTATTTAATTATGTAGTTATAGACAATCGAACCGTTTGTAAAACAGAAGAAATTAAAGTAAATAAATAAATCTTGTATGATTACGTAGCTGCAAGGAATTCAACCCTCGATGTAGCTAATAAATTTAAAGTAAATAAATAAATCTTGCATAATTACGTAGTTGCAAAGAATCGAACCTCGGATGAAGTTAAAGAATTTAAAGTAAATAAATCTTGTATAATTATGTAGTTGCAAGGAATCGAACCCGGATTTTGTGATAATAAAATTTGGTACTTTGGTACTGTGCACCATTTTCACATTATTTTGCTTATTAATATTAATTTTAATTATTAAAAAAATTATTAAAAAATGTACTTATAGATATTTGAATGATAGAAATATATAATAAATAAATACTATTTAAATATGTGGTTATAGGCAATTAATCTTGAATTTGGTACCGCGCGATATTTTAACATTATTTTCTTTATTAATAAAGAGTATAGAAGTTATAGACAATTGAACTTTGAATGAAATTAATAAAATTAAAGTAAATAAATAAATCTTGTATAATAACGTAGTTGTAAGGAATCGAATCCTGAATTAAGCTAAAGAATTTAAATTAATAAATCTTGTACCTAGTTGCGAGAAATCGAACTCAGTTCACGTGATAATCAAATTTGGTACTTTGGTACGTGATAATCAAATTTGGTACTTTGCTAATTTTGGTACCGCGCACCATTTTCACATTGTTTTTCTTATTAATAAAGAGTATAGATTTGTATGCGGCAATGCTACAATTACTGCTCCTTTAACTGAGATGCTCAAACGTGATCACTTTCATTGGACTGAAGCTGCTTCTCATGCATTTACATCACTCAAACAGGCCATGGTGTCTCTACCAGTACTGTTAGCTCTTCCAGATTTTAATAAACATTTTTTTGTGTAAACAGATGCCTCTGGATTGGCCGTCGGGGCGGTTCTTTCTCAAGAAAATCATCCCATTGCCTTTTTCAGCCAAAAATTATCTCGACGGCTCCAAAATTCATCTACCTATGTTCGTGAAATGCAAGCCATCACTGCTGTCGTTTGTAAGTGGCGTCATTATTTACTTGGCGAAAATTTATCATTCTCACAGATCATTGCAGCTTAAAGGAACTGCTTACGCAAACCATTCAAACTCCTGAGCAACAACGTTGGCTTACAAAATTAGTCGGTTTTGACTACGAGATTTGCTACAGGCCTGGACATTCAGCTTCTATATGCTCATTCCTTTTCCTAAGTTCAGACATCTCAGATAAGATCCTAGTATTTTCAGCAGATTGACTTCTAAAGCTAATATGCAATGACTTTAGAAAACATCTTAACTTAGAGACATTATTAGTATCAAAATAAAAAACAGTACTTGATACCTTTTCATCAGGAACAACAGTTTCATCAGTATTGGCCATTAGGGCATAGTTGACCACCTCAGTATCAGATTCTGAGGAAGAGTCCATCCAATCCTTGCTTGAAGTGATGAGTGCTTTAGCCTTCTTGCACTCAGTTGCAAAGTGCCCCATTCCATTACACTTGTAACACCTTGTCTTTGACTTGTCAAATTTGGTGTTCTTGATGTCCTTCTTGTTGTACTTGTCTTTGTCAGCATTGAAGGTCTTTTTTTGAAAGTTGCCTTGTCTTCTAGCTTTCCTGAACTTCATCTTCTTGAAACCCTTGACAATCATAGCAACCATCTCCTGCATGTCAGAGTCAGTAGAATCATCATCAGTATTGTCATCAGGATTGCCATCAGTATCTGATGATGAGTCATCAGGATCTGACTCTACCAATCTTGATTTTCCTCTAGAGACCTCCACAACTTTTCCTTTTGATTTTGCCTCTATGTTCAAGGCTACAGATTTTGCCTTGCTGTTCGTCTTGTTCTTTCTTTGTTGAACCTCAAGATCATAGGTTCTTAGCATCCCATAAACCTCATCAAGAGACACAGTGTTTAGATCATAGTGATGCCTAATGATTGAAGTTTGAGTATCCCATTCTTTAGGTAGAGCTCTCAGAAACTTGGTGTTTGAGTCTTCAGATACATACTCTTTGCCAACTAGAGATAGATTGTTCAGTAGGGTCAGAAATCTATCATACATGTCAGTAAGGCTTTCATCAGGTCTAGCATCAAACTGTTCACACTCTTGAATGAGTAAAGCCCTCATGTTCTTCTTAATGGATGCAGATCCTTGGCATTGAGTTTCCAAAGTGTCCCAAATTTCCTTTGCTGACTTGCATGCAATCACCCTGTTTGACATGACAGCATCAAGACTATTATGCAGAATATTCTTTACCTTTGATTCCCTGAGAACATGAGCCTTTTCTTCTGGAGTCCACTCACTTTTTACCTTGACCACGTAGTGTTCAGGTACATTATCTGTTTGACCAACAAGTCTCGTGGGAACATATGGTCCATCATTGATTATGTCTATGCACTCAGGATCTGTTGCTTCCAAGTACATCAACATCTTCACCTTCCATGTAGGGTATTCAGATTTCTTCAGCATGGGAATTTTGATGCTTTCATATTTGAATGTCGACATCTTAGATCGTATCTGATTTAAATTAAATTAGTTTGCTCTGATACCAATTGTTGCCCAGTAATTAACAATTATAGAAGGGGGGTTGAATACAATTTTATAAGATTCTCGACTTTAATAAACACAAATATGAATAATAACAGCTTTATTAAATCTGGTATAAAACTGTTATAAAAATCTCTCAAGAAATCCTTATGTTATTGAAAGCTTCTAGGTACAATGATACTCATGTATGCGATCGATTACAAATCAAAACCTAAACTGTGTTTATATAGTACACACAGCTGCTCTATCGATTACAAGATAAGACCAAATCAATTACAAATAATATTGATACATATCTAACCGACAGTTTCATTCCATAAACTAATAACCGACAAATCATATTTCCTTATTCTCTGAACTTGATAGTTATCTTGAAGTAACAATCCTGATCAGCTTCCAGTCCTGATGATAATCCTGACCACAGTCCTGATAGCAATTCTGATACTAACGCTCGTGCAATACTGATGACGTCAGCAATCCTGATCAGTAGTTCAGATCCTGACGATCACTGAATCCTGATCTAACATAACCATATTTAACATTATTTATTTTGAATTCACATTCTATTACATGTTTTGTTATTATTTGAAATAACTGTTAGGAATATGTTGTTCTTGATGATAATTATAAAAACACTTAGTAGATTTTGTGTTAAGTCACTTTTGTAACTGTCAACGGAATGGTATGCTTTGCAGCTTTCGTTGACAGGTAGCTCATCAACGAAATGAGTAATGTAGCAATTGCACTGTACAATACTTCACTGGTTGATATGCATTTGTTGTAGGTATTAGATAGGTTTTCTAAGTCATGTTGACTAAGTACAAGATATGCAAAATAGGTTGGTTAATTGTAAATATAATGTGCCTTGGTATTTTGCCTAAGTGAAGACATGTCAACGGAATGAAGATTACACTATCAACGGAATGAAGAATATACCATCAACGGAATGAAGAATAAAGCTATCAACGAAATACATCTCACTGCTATCAACGAATCATTATCACTTTTCTGAATAGTTGACAAAGTGACAGTGATAGTTTTCTGACAGATCAAAAGGTGATGTAGAAGTGTACTTTGCATTGGAAGCCATTAAAATGGTCACTGGGAATGAGGAAACATTCCAATTTCCAATTAGGTTCTTGAGTGTGATCATAATAAGCATGAAGACAAAAGACAAGATCTCCAAGGACCATTGGACAAAAGGAATGAAAAGCAAGCTACTGGTGGTTACCCTTTGTACATTTTAGAGTAGCCAAAAATAGCATTGTAAACTTGGGATTTATAACCAAGTGTAGCAGTTCATTCTATCGAAAGTGAGTGAGATAGAATAACTTTGTATTAGCTTATTTCAAGAGCACTCTCACTCTACATTAGGAACTGAGCAGCTATGCTACGTTTGTAAGACAGATTATTCCCGCAATAAAAACATCTCAGTTGGATCCTCAAAACATCCAACTGAAATTTTATATTTGCTTGTGTTTTTATTTTCTGTGTTAATTTAATTAAAAGTTGTTTTAAGTTTTAAAAATATCTAGAATTGTATTCAACCCCCCCCCCCCTTCTACAATTCTGTTAGGTCATTTGGGATTAACAATTGGTATCAGATCAAGCTTCTAACATACAAGGAGTTTAAATATCAAGGCCAAAACAGAAACCATGGTGAAGAAGGATGCAGGTGTAAAGATACCAGTTCTAGATAAGGACAATTACTTTCACTGGAAAGTAAAAATGCATCTACATCTCATGTCTATGGATGAGAGATATGTAGACTGCATTGAGAAAGGTCCACACGTTCCCATGAAGTTTGCATCTAGAGTTGGACTGCCAGATGATGCTGAAGATGTGGAAATTCCAAAACTTGTCTCAGAATGGACTGTTGAAGATGTTGCAGAAGTCCATAAAGATAAAAGAACCATGAACATTCTGTTTAATGGTTTGGAGCAAGAGATGTTTGACAATGTTATAAACTGTACAACTTCTAAAGAAGTATGGGACACTGTTAGAACACTCTGTGAAGGAACTGAGCAAGTAAGGGAGAACAAAATGCAACTCCTCATACAACAATATGAGCAATTTCATTTTAAAGCTGGTGAAACCCTAAATGACACATTTAGTAGGTTTCAAAAGCTTTTGAATGGATTAAAGTTGTATGGGAGGGTCTACAAAACCAAGGATTCAAATCTCAAATTTCTTAGAGCTCTTCCAAAAGAGTGGAAGCCTATGACTGTTTCTCTGAGAAACACTCAAGAGTACAAAGACTACACTCTTGAAAGGCTTTATGGAACCTTAAAGACATATAAGCTGGAAATGGAGCAAGATGAAGAAATTGAGAAGGTACAAAAGAAAGGTGGATCTATTGCATTGATTGCATCTGTGAACCAACTGGAAGATAACAATGAAGAAGCTGTAAAAGCCACAACTAGTCGAGCTAGTTGTAGGAGTGATGTTAGCAAGGGTAAAGGCAAGATGACAGAAGAAGAAGAAGAAGAACCAGCCAACTTGGATGACTTAGATGAGATTGATGAACACATTGCCTTTCTTTTAAGAAAATTTTCTAAGTTCAAATTCAAGAGAAACTCAGAAGCAAGGCCACCAAGGAGAGACTTTCAACCTAGCAAAAATACTTGGGTTGAAAAGTCTAAGTCTAAAATTTTCAACTGTGGAATGATTGGTCACTTTGCTGGAGATTGCAGAAAGCCCAAAGTTGAGAAGGGCAACAGGAAATTTGAACATGTTGATTATAAAAAGAAATACTTTGAACTTCTCAAGCAAAAAGAAAAGGCTTTCATGTCTCAGGAGTATGATTGGGCTGGTAATGGTGAAGATTCAGATGATGATGTTGAGTGTTAGATGTAATTGCTGATGATTGTTTATCAGTGTTTAAGCAACAGGTACTCATCAGAGTTTACTAGAAGCCAGTCAGAGTTTGTTAAAGTCTGACGGGGTGAGAGTTTACTTTAGCTGTCGGTGCTGACATTGAAGATTCTAGAAGCAATATATCTTGAAGATGGAAAGAAGCAAGATATATTGAGACAGATAAGGAAACGGAACAGAAGACAGAAGCAATCCTAATCTGATATAAATTGTATAGCTAATTTATAGGAATATCAATTAGAGATTGATTCTATGTAGCTGTGTACTATATAAACACAGATAGGTTAACCCTAAAAGGGATGCGAATACTGAATACATTATTCTTGTAACCTAGCAGCTCTCTGTGATATTTTACATCACTGAGAGAAGAGTTATTTAATATAATTCAGTTTATTGTTCATAAACGGTGTTCTTGATTGTTATTCTCATACATATATTGATTATATATTGTGTATTCGGCCTAACAATTGGTATCAGAGCCAAGGCTGATTAATATATACAGTTTTACGATTCAAACACAAGTATAATCATGACTGAACAAGTTCCAACCGGTGCAGCTCCTGAAAAAGTTCAACCTACTTCTTTGAGTCGATATGAGACTATAAGGGTTCCAATTCTCAGACCAGTTGAATATCCAATATGGAAGGTGAAAATGACCATGTTTCTGGAAGCCACAGATCCAGAATACCTTGATAGAATCAATGATGGTCCTCATATGCCAACTAAATTGTCTCCTGTTATTACTGGGCAAGAACAAAAGACTGTTCCAAAAGAGAAGAAAGATTTGACTCCTGAAGACATCTCATCAATTGCAAAGGATGCAAAGGATAGACATCTACTCCACAGTGCCTTGGATAATGTCATGTCTAATAGAGTTATTAGCTCAAAACTGCCAAAGAAATTTGGGATGCTTTGGAAGTCAGGTGTCAAGGAACAAGTGCTATAAAGAAGAATAGGAAGACTATTCTAACACAGGAGTATGAACACTTTGACTCTAGATCTGATGAAACTTTAACAGATACTTATGACAGATTTTGTAAATTGTTGAATGATTTGTCCCTGGTTGATAAAGAATATGAACTTGAAGAGTCAAATCTCAAGTTTCTTCTATCCCTACCTGAAAGATGTGATTTAAAGGCTACAACAATCAGAGACAATTATGATCTTGCAGAAACAGATCTTGATGAAATCTATGGGTTGCTTAAAACTCATGAACTTGAGATAGAACAGAAAAACAAAAGATCTGGAAAGAAGACAAAATCTGTTGCTCTCAAGGTTGAAGAAAAACTCATGAAGAAAGAAACATCAAAGAAGAAAGCTAAGGGAAAGGCTTTGGTCATAAAATCTGATAGGGAGTCATCAAACTCTGATGATGATTCAAACACTGATGCTTCTTCTGAATCTGAGGATGATGAAGAACAAATGATGCAGATGGCTGCTTTGATGGTGAAGACTTTCAAGAAGATGGGTTTCAAGAACTTCAAGAAAGGAAAAAGATTCTCAAGGAAAGATTCAAACTCTGAAAGAAGGAGTTTCAGAAAGTCTGGAGGAAGGGATACCAAAACTGGAAAGAAAGACAAGTCTGAGATCCAGTGCTACAAGTGTAAAGAGATGGGTCACTATGCTCCAGAGTGCAAGAAAGGAAAATCTGAAAAAGCACTCATCACTAAAGGAAAAGACTGGGCAGACACTTTAGATTCAGATGAGGATGTAAACTATGCTCTCATGGCAACTGTCAAAGATGAATCTGAATCATCTGAAAACAAGGTACCCCTAACTACTTATGCTTATGATACTGATAATATATCTGAATTAAGAGTTTATCTAAAAAGCATACATGTTAGTTATAGGGATCAGACTTTAGAAAATGAAAGAATCAAATCTGAGAATCTAGGTCTTAAAGAGAGGAATAAATTTCTTGAAGAAAGACTTGTTAACATGCAACAAGTTCAAAAGGAGAGAGATGATGTTGTTTATGTTGAACAGGAATTGCTTAAAAGATATAGGCAAATAGAATCTGAGTTGGAAAAAGAGAGGAAAGTAATCAAAACTTGGACTAATTCTGGAAAAGACACTCATCAAGTGTTTCAGACAGATACTGTAGGATTAGGTTACTGTGAGGAAGATGAACTTAGGTTTAAAGATAAAGTTAAAGTTAAACCACAACTTAAACCTGTGAAATTTGTTCCTGAATCCAGTAAGCTAAAATCTGTAGTTGTGAAAGAAGCTGTTATGGAGCTAGTTGAAACTTGTGAAAAACAGGTTAATGTTGGTTCAATAACAGAAAAACAGATTGAGAAAGAAGCTGTTAAAGAACCAGTAAAAATCTGTGATAAACAGGTTAATGTTGGTTTGATGACAGAAAAACAATTCAAACACAAGCTCAAAGAGGTAAAGTCTGTCAACAAACAGAAAGTGTCTAAGAAAAATAGGAATGGAAAAGGAGGCATTAATAAGAGAAATGATTATCTGCCTAATTCTGTTGCTCCTAGAAAGACATGTCATAGTTGTGGTAGTACTAACCATCTTGCCAGTTTTTACAGGAAGAACAAAGATATTAATTCTTTATCCTCCAAATCTGGAGTAAAGAATGATTATGTTAGGGTTAGACCACAGACTTTATGCACACACTGTGGGAGCACTTGGCATTCCATTTATACTTGCAAGAGTTATCATGCTATTTATCACAATTATTATGAGTTGAAGCCTAACTTGAAATGGGTTAGAGCAAACTCTGCAAGTGTAAAGTCTGATACTGTTAGCTTAAACTCTGTTGATAGTAATTCCGCTGCAAAAGCTAACAATGTTAAGAAAGCCAAAGGATCCAAGCAAGTCTGGATCCTTAAATCTAACTCTTTGTAATTGTTTGTGATTGCAGGGCATAAGGGAAAGCACCCTAGTTTTGGACAGTGGATGTTCAGGACACATGACTGGAAATAAAGCCCTGCTATCAGACTATGAGGAGAAAGTTGGCCCAAAAGTTTCCTATAGAGATGGCAACATAGGACGTACTATGGGATATGGCGATATCAATCTTGGAAGTGTCATCATCACAAATGTAGCTCTAGTCCCAGGACTCAAGCATGATCTGCTTTCTGTGAGTCAAATCTGTGACAGAGGATACCATGTAGATTTTCATACTGAGCATTGTGAAGTTATCAGCAAATCTACAGGGAAAGTTGTTCTAGTTGGACACAGGCACAATAACATCTATGAAGCAAGTTTGGTAACAAACTCTGAAGGAAAAACTGTGTGTCTATCTGCAAGAATGTCAAGTGAAGAGAGTTGGAAGTGGCATAAGAAGCTCTCTCATCTAAACTTGAACAACATCAATGAGCTAATTCGAAAAGATCTTGTAAGGGGACTTCCAAAGTCAATACTCAGCTTAGATGGTCTGTGTGATTCTTGTCAAAAGGCCAAGCAAAGGAAGTCATCTTTCAAGAATAAGTCTGAATCTTCAGTTGTGGATCCTTATCATCTTCTACATGTTGATCTTTTTGGTCCAGTAAATATAATGTCAATGGGCAGAAAGAAATATGCTCTAGTCATTGTTGATGAGTACACTAGGTACACATGGGTGTATTTCTTAGCAAAGAAGGATGAAACTGCCTTAATTCTAATGGATCATGTAAAGCTATTGGACAAAGGATCACAGTACAAAGTGAAAATCATAAGGAGTGATAATGGTACTGAATTCAGAAATGCAATAATGGAAGCTTTCTGCAAGGAAAGAGGAGTGAAGCAAGAATTTTCTGCACCTGGAACTCCACAGCAAAATGGTGTAGTTGAAAGAAAGAACAGAACCTTAATTGAAGCTGCCAGAACAATGCTTGATGAAGCAAAGTTGCCAACTTATTTCTGGGCAGAAGCTGTTCAAACTGCTTGTTTTACTCAAAATGCTACACTGATCAACAAGCATGGGAAAACACCATATGAGATGGTGAAGATTAAGAAGCCAAATTTGAAATATTTTCATATTTCGATAGTTTTTTTGTGGGTTCACACTGGAACCAGTTCAGCTTTGTTGGGGCCGAGATTTTTGACTACTTCGATACTTTTAATGCTCCGATAGTTTATGAAATTTATTTTATAAACTTAAATAAATTTATTTTAAACTTATTAATTAAGTTTATTATAAATTTAAAATAAGTTTATTTTATAAATTTATTAAAACTAAAAAGTAGTATTCGATAGTTTCTTTATAAGAAACCATCAAAGTGGTTTGAAAAAGAGAGAATGGTTCGATAGTTTTCTAAAAGAAACTATGGAATTGTTTTTAAATGATTTGATGATTTTCTTTGATAGTGTTTTTCTCCTACAGCATGAAGAATTGTGTGGACACAATTTAAAGTTGTGTTCGATAGTTTTTTTTTAAAAACTATACAAGACTACACAAATTGAAGCAGAAGTTTTTTCAAGACAGACTTCTTCTGTTCTTCTTCTTCCTCGACGAAGAGAAGAAAATATAGAGAGAGACAGAGAATGAGACATTTATTTTATACCTGAACTTCTCACCGGGGAAACGTTATAATGCCCAAACTTTGGTCAATCTTAAGGGCCATTATAAAGTTTCTCCAGTAATTAAATGCTTTAGACAAACAAATAGATACAAACATTGTTTAGGATTTAATTTGTACAATCTTTGTAGAAGCAAGAACAAATTGTTCTTGGATGCCGGTAAATTTATTTACTGGGTGTAGCACCCCTTCAAGATTTATATATCGAATATAATTCTTGGAAAATCTTGTATCGTTATTTTCATGTCTGAATTACTATTCACCCTCAAGAACACGAACCCACTACAAGAACACTAGTTTAATTATCCGCAAAAGATTCGAAAGAATTTTTTATAATTAGTGAGTATCGTATTCAACCCCCCCTTCTACGATACTTCGGGACCTAAAAACAGTGTAGTGTGACTTGGCTTTAACTTCTGTAGACCTAGTTCGTCAAGAAATCTTACCAACTAAGTCACCTCAGAAGTTGTTGTAGACATAGATCTATACTCAGCATCTGCTGAATTTTTTGATACAGTCCCTTGTTTCTTTGATTTCTAGCTTAAAGGTGAATTTCCTAACAACATCAGGTAACCTGTAATTGACCTCCTTGAATCTGCACATGATGCCCAATCAGAGTCTGCGAAAGCTTGTAATGTGAGTTGCTCATTTCCTTTAAAAATAATTCCATGTCCACTGGTAGTTGCTACATACTGTAATTCCTTGTAATATGGTCTTGTATGAGTTAGAAAGTTCAATTTTCCAACCATGCATTTGTAATAACTAGGATCTGAATAAATGTCACCATCTTCAACTATAAGTTTGAGATTAATGGGAAGAGGTGTAACCACAGTCTTACAATTAGTGATTCCAGCATCATTCAACAACTCCTTTGTGAATTTTTTATGAGTTAAAGAAATACCAGAATCTGTGCACCCTACCTCAATGACAAGAAAGTAATTCAACCTTCCTAGATCTTATATGTTAAATGTGTCATGTAAATATATCTTCAAGCTCTTAATTTCAGATAAATCAGTACTAGTAAGTATTACATCATCCACATAGACAGCAACCACGGTAATGTCATCCTCAGTTTTCTTTATGAACAAATAATAGTCAGTTTTTGACTGATAAAAACTTCTATCATGTAAGGCCCCCACAAGCTTGGCAAACCATTGTCTTGAAGCTTGTTTTAAACCATAAATGGATTTGACAAGCTTGCAAACCTTATAATCAGGGTTGTAAAAACCTAGAGGAGCTTGCATATAAACTTCCTCAAACAAATCACCATGGAGGAAAGCATTGTTAACATCAAGTTGAAAAAGTTCCCTGACTCTATGTGCAGCTACAACAAGTAAACATCTTATGGTTGTCATCTTCACAACAGGAGAAAAAGTTTCCATAAAATCAATACCCCATTTCTGATTATAGCCCTTGGCTACTAACCTTGCTTTAAACCTTTCAACAGAACCATCAGCCTTAAGTTTATCCTTATAAACCCACTTGCAGCCAATTGTTTTCTTACCAGGTGGCAATGGAACCATGACCCAAGTATTATTACTTTAGAGATCTGTAAGTTCTTTATTCACTGCTTCTATCCATCTATCATCCTTACAAGCTTCCACATAAGAGACACGTTCTTTTAAATTCTCAATTTGAGTTATGAAAGCATGTTGTGCTGGAGGTAAATGTTTAAAAGAAACTAGACTGCACCAGTCAAAAACATTACAAACAAAATCTGATAGGTGTGTGGGAAGTTTAGATATTCTTGTACATCTTCTTATTGGTTCAGTGGTATTGTGTCTATGGATGGTGTAGAGGAAGAAGAAACATTGTCATCAGAAGAGGTCTGTGATGAACTTTCATCAAATAAAGAAGAATTAATCAGTGGTATTGTGTCAATGTATGGTGTGAAATCAGTAATAGTAGGTAAGAAAAATGAAAATGGAGTGGTTGTGGATGATTTCTCAAGATGAAAAGGGAAGTGTTGTTCATGAAAAACAACATCCCTTGAGGTGTGCAACTCTAAAAAAGAGAAGTTTAATACTTTGTAACCATTTTGATTGAGTGGATAACTTACAAAGACATGTGGTTCTGCTCTTGGAGAAAATTTGGTTTTACTAGGCTTGGTGTTTGACACAAAACATAAGCATCCCAAATCTCAAATACTGTAAATCTGGAGATTCTTTGAATAATCTTTCATAAGGACTCTGAAAATGAATTACTTGTAGATGCATTCTATTCATTAGATGAACAACACATAAAACACAGAGACCTCAGATTTGTATAGGTAGGTTGGACTAGAAGAACAAAGCTCTAGATATTTCAAGTAAATGTTTGTGTTTTCGTACAACCACCCCATTTTTTGGGGTGTATAAACACAACTTTCTGATGTAGAATTCCTTTACTGAGATAAAATGCCTTAAAATTGCCCTCACATAACTCCATAGCATTATCAGTTCTAACAATATTAATTTCTGAATGAAACTGATTACTAATATAATTTGCAAATTGATCAAGAATTTGAACCACATCAGACATATGATGTAACAAGAAAACCCAAGTCATTCTACTAAAATCATCTACTATTGTTAGAAAAAACTTACAACCATCATAAGTAGGTTTCTTATATGGTCCCCATAAATCCAAATCATCTACTAGAATGAAATGGACTTCTGACCTGTCTTGAAGCTGGACATATCTGACATATACAATCCAGGTGAGGAAATTTACAGTATTGTATTGAAGAGACATGAGAGAGTAAGTTTACATGGAGATGCCACATTCTTAGATTCCAAAGCTTAGTATCTTTAGTGTCTTCAGAGGGAGTAACTGAAACACTAGTAGCAATAGACTTCATATGCTCTTGAGAAGGAACTGGAGAATCTGCTAGATAGTAAAGACCATTTGTACAATTACCAAGATCTGTTGCTTCATTGAATGATTTTGTAGAATACACTCATTGTCAGTGAATGTGACAATGCAACTAAGATCTTTGTAGAGTTTTGGAATGGAGATGAGATTAAACTTAAATTCTGGAACATAGACAACATCTTGCAATACAATGTTATTCTTAAGAAGAACATTCCCCATGTGAGTAATAAGCACCTGATTACCATCAGGAATAGTAATAAAAGAAGCATCACCTTGAATTGCTCTGACTTGTGTAAGTAAATTTAGATCATGGCATATGTGGTCAGTAGCACCACTATCAACTATCCAGTTTGAACCAATTGCACAAGTAAAACAGAATTTACCTAATACATGAGCAGCCTTAGAACTGTTATTATCCTGATGATGCTCTTCTTCATTTTTGTTTCCAAGTAGTTGCATAAGCTGGTGATACTGTGCTGCTGTGAGAGAAACATTATCATTATTAGTTGTCTCATTATCATCATGATTGGCAACAACAACAAACCTTGTGTCTCTGTTAGAGTTCTGTGGGTAACCATGCAATTTGTAACAACGTTGAATGGTATGACCAGTCATTATACGGTGATCATAGTAATAAGTATTCCTGTACTTTGCATCAGAAAAACCATATGGTGGTTTGCCTTGAGTATAAAGAGGCTTATATTTATCATTGAAACTTCTCTTAGCCGTTACAAAAGCCATTAAATTCTCATTTGATGACACTCCAATAGTAGGTAAGTTTTGATATAAACGCTTGTGATTTTCCTCTTGAACAAGTAGATGATATGCTTGAGAAATAGAAGGTAAGAGAGTCATTACCAGAATGCTTCCTCGAATAACTTCAAAACCATCAGTAAGCTTCATGAGGAATTCCACCAATCTACGATCTTCTTGAGATTTTACCAATTTCTGAGTAATGTCACAAGTACATTTAGTACAAAAACAAGCAGGAATAGGATCTATAGAGTCTAACTGATCCTAGATCATTTTGATCTTAGTGTAAAAACCGGAGATATCATCATTTGCCTGTTTAATATCACTAAAAGCCTGTTGTAAAGAAAATAATGGTGTTTCAGAAGATTGACCATATCGTACTTCAAGATTACTCCATATCTCTCGAGCAGTATTGAAATATAAAATACTTCTTGCAATATTTTGATCAAGAATCCCAAGCAACCAAGAAATCATCATATTATTGCAACGCTCCCAAGCCTTATATGTAGGATCAGTAGGTGCAGGGTTATCAATTGTACCATCAATAAAACCGACTTTGTTCTTAGTAGATAAACTGATTATCATAGATCTCTTCCAATCACTATAACTACTTCCATTAAACGTATGCTAGGATTATCAGACGGATGAAGATAAAATGGTGAAACATGATTTTGAGACGGATCAATCGTATTTGCCATTGCGAAAACAAACAAAATTATGATATACAAATCACTTTGAAGAAGAATGTGTATCAAGATTAAAGAAACAGAGATCAAAGAACATGTATGACTAAAGAGATCAGATTATCGCAAATAGATTGAGATTGATATGAATAAGACGCAAATAGATTGAACAAAGATCTATTAGATTGAATATGTGAACAATATGATGAACAAATTATCATAAAAACATTATTAAGATCAGTTATCATATAGAAATGAACAATCAAGAACAAGAGTGATCACATAAAGAACAAAATATGTAGAGAAAGAAGATACCAAAAAATAAACGAAGAACAACAAACTAATTCGATGCGGAAGTGATGAAAAACAAAACAGAATCGTCATGTCGCTCTGATACCATGTTACAATTCACGAAACTCATCGAAACAATCTACTAAAGCTTCAACTTTACTCCATTGATATAGACACAATTACAATCTTACTGATTAACAATAGTACATTGTGTAGAGAGATGACTTGAGAGAGATGAAACGAGAGATTAAGAGGGAGGGAGATTAGAGCTGCTGATTACATTCTAAAGTAATGAGAGAGAATGTTTTTGTAACTAACTGAACAAGTAACTAAACAGTAATGTAAAACTATATATACACAAGTCCTTGTATCATTTTGTTATATTCTCATGTTGTCATTCTTGTAACATAATTGCTTACTTCGGCAATGAGCTAATCAATGATAATGCTTGTGTCACATGCTCTGACTTTATGTGCGGATGAGCTGCATCACAGTCCTTCTCATTATATTCAACAATATATAAGTACTTTGTAATCCTTATAAAGTATATGATGTAATGACCATATCTTATACTACTTGTTTTTTTTAATATCCTAAGGGTGCAAGTTGTCTTTTGAGATATTAATTGAAGTCTTATATGTTATATTTTTATATTAAAGTGTGCTGAGAAATTGGTATGCAGAGCAGGTTGGTAGCATCCCAAATTTGTGTCAAAGACCTAAATTTTGGGATGTTACAATGTGTTCACGGTATAGTTGTAAATATACGTGATCAATATTGTATTTTACAAATGTACTGTTATTTCATTAAAAATACACGAGTTCATGGACATTCATGTTATACACGTACAAATATACTAAAATAATCATTTATCTTATAAATAATTATTAAATTTGATAAAATTCATTTCACGCCTTTTAAAACTAAATTAATATTTTGAAAATTAAGAATAATCTTTTGATCTTTATCTTATAGAATAATATTCTTCATAATCATTGAAGAATATTTATCATTTGAGTTTTCAGCGAATATTTAAATCATCTCTTAAGATATATTTAAATTAAAATAATATTTGGGAATCCCTACTTTAATTAAAATAAATATTATAAAGGCCGGAAATATTCTTCATAATCATTGAAGGTCAAAGATGACTTTTTAAACAATATACATCACTTTTAAATTAATTAAAAGAATAATAAATATTCAAATAATATTCATCAATTAATAATTGATTAAATAATAATCAAAAGCTCAATAAATATTTGATAATCAAATCTAAGTGAATATTTAAAATAATATTTCTTGAATAATGAAATAATTGAATATATTTATTCAATATACTTATCAGAAAACAAACCTTAATGGTCTAAAGAAAATATACCGACTCCCGGTCTAAGTTTTAAAATACGATACACTTGCTCTACTCTAAGAGCCTTTACAAAAACCCGGCTTATAACTATCATAACATATAACTTATAAACCAATCACAATTCAAAAGATTTAAGTACCACAACAATATTATATTACTTGCATTATACATCAGAAAGCACTTATCACAACAACAACAGTAAGATATAAGTTTTGAAAACTTGCATCATCATGAATCAAATATTTTGATAAGTGGAATATAGTATTAGAAAACTTGCCACAATACTCGCAACAAAAGAGTTGATATATAATTTGAAATACACAAGTATTGAACATTTGAAAATATACCTACTATGAACAATAGAGTAATGTTTAGTAAACTTGCCTGGAAATCCCGAAGTAGCAGTAAGTCTCAGGTTGGTCCAGAAATCTAGAATCAAGACAAGGTTCAATATTAATAACTTAAACGCTTTCACCATACTAAGTATATACTAACTCAAGTACAAAGTCCATTTTCAAGTTAACTCCTTAATACCCTCTACTCGAGCATGCTCGCTCACGCATTTTTATAAAATTGAGATTTAATCCTTTTAACACGAAATCTTCTCGAGGGTCTTCCTAAACGTACCTATCATGTTATCACAAAGTTTCACATTTTATTATGACCTCTAAGTGGTTCGATCATAGCCTCAAAGTTGACTAAGTGGTGCGGTTTGGTTTTACGAACGCCTTACACTAAAACGCATGTTTCTCCTAAACCGTAAATCGTAATGACATGATTCTTCCGCTTACGTAAACTAGAAACAAAGATCTACACACTCATGTTCATCACTGAACCAAAAGAGGCAGTTAGGTTTTCGGATTCGAGGCAGTTTTTAGTGTTACCGAAAATTGGGCATTACGTCGGCTTAAAACTTAACATTTCCGAGATTCAAATCTCATTCCAATTCACCACCAATCATCATACACATCAATTACAACACCTAACATCCATTATCAATCTTAAACCGAGCCAAACCAATTGGTATCACATTTAAAATCCGTCCACAACTCATCCAACAACTAAACAAACTACATAATCCACTTACTCATGACCTTAACAATACATTCATGCTTCCCTCTTTCAATTATAAACATAAAACTCAACAAAAAACTATTCATCATTTTCTTTAACTTAATAAAAGAGATATCTAGAGTTCATGGGTGAGAGAGATGTTACCCTAGATGCGAAGAGCTTGGAAAGGGCTTCGATTCGAGTGGTAGAACACGAGAAACAAGCAAGCAAGCATTCCATCTTCTTCCATTCGTTTTTTTCATCAAGAAATGGGGGTGGGGGGCTGTTCCCTTTGTTTGTGTAATGTGTGGTGGAGGTGTGGTGATGGTAGATATTTTGTTTTAACAAAATGCAAGTTAGCCCCTCAAGTTTGGTTAAGCTTACAAGCTTCTTTAACACGCTTATTCCACCAATTCATTTCTTTCCCTTTTTCTTTTAATACATATCTTCTTCTTTATTTCCTAAGTTATAATACGTCCAAGGTTGCTCCTTCAAGCGGATTTTCGATTCTCGTTTTCGTTTGCGATTTCTGACTACGCGATTAGTAACCGTTTATTATTCCTGAACTTCCGCTGAAATATAGGATCAATCGGAGACTATAAAATTTTACTATTCACCTTGGAGTACTATTCATCAATGTTACTATTCATCCTTGTTTTTGTTCCTCTTGAAACGATTCGAAAATATTTCCTAAAATGAGCGAATAACACTCTACGCGATTCTCGCAATGAATAGTATCTACTCATTATTCGTCCTAACAATCGAATACTTAATTAAAATTGTTCGAGCGTGAATCTTGGAATATAAATGGGATTTATATACTCTCATTTGTGTCGCCTTGTTCTGTTACCGCTTTAATCTTGTTGAAAGCTCGCAGAGATTTCTTAAGTGTTCTATCGAAGTAGTTTACCGTAAACATTTTTGATATCTTAATTCCTTTACTAAATCCATATTCATGGAATTGATAATATAAAATCCTCAAATATATTTAAATAATGATTAATCCATCAGTAATAGGTGAAATTTCGGGAAAAACAAAAAATGTTATTCTTCTGATTCTGACAGATTTTGCATTCACTCATTTACCTAGTAGATCACTAATACGACTTCGAAATTTCATTGTCCTGACTCGTACATAGGGTGGTCGGAAAATTTTCTAAACGGCAAAAATTACTATTCATCAGTGGTTTATTTTTTTTAAGTAAGTATAAAATTTGGGTATATTACACTTTGCATGGCTTGTACGCTAGTTATTATTATTAATTATTAACAAAACAATGGAAACCAGTTTTCTAAATTTCATGACGTCTTCACAAAATTATGTTACATACTCGTCGTACAAGAATAATTTTCCTAACTATATTTGGCTTTTGTTTATTTACAAGTAATAGTTAAGGGATTAAAAACTCCAATTACCTATTCACTCAAGTTATGTGAAATATAAAAAAAATTATTTTAAATTTAAGATGGGTACTGTAAATGTAAATTTTGACCATATATTTATAATTATATATGTAGCAATTTTATTGCTTACGTATTTTAGAGCAGGTGATGTACATGTACTTTTTATAGTTATGTAAAATGATTTTAGAGATGATCAGGTGACAGATTGCATAGAAATACAAACGTCCACAAATGTGGACTCCTTGCCCCCCGTTTCCCGACATCCATGTTTTTTATTTCTTTCTTTCACATGTTTAGGGTCCATAATGAGTACTAATTTTGTTGTTTAGACTAGACTGTTTGGATAAGATAAATTTTTTATTGATATGTAGACTCCAACGACTCTCAAAAATCTAACTGAACCATCCATGTACTAATATAATTTTGCCAGCCTGCCTTAACAATTAATGTTAGTACACCTTTAGGTTTCTATATCGTAATAAATTATTCAAGTAGAATAGATTTAAAAATTATTATATCTATTAAAATAAGTAAACATTAAATATGCGTTTAAACTAAATACTTGTACCCTACAAAAAAAAAACTAAACTTTTATGTAAGTTTTAATTAGAATGAACTTATAAAATAGTATAATTCTTTACTACAAATTTTAAATAATAAGCCCCTTCAAAAAATTTAAATTTTTTATTAAAGGTATCGTACTGATCGACTACAATACTTTAAATGTTTCAAGTTTAATAATATAGTATAGACTTATACTAGTTTATTAGTTAAAAATTTATTATATTTTAATTATGATAACTTCTAAGTCGGTGATTTAATTAAATTTTGATCAATTAAGTTTAAAAAGAATCTAAATTGTATCATTCAGAAATTCAGAAATATTAATTTAACAAATAACATCATTTTTTCAGCATTCAGATTAATCAATCATTCAGAATTTTACTCTTTCAGAAAATATTGTTCAGATTTAACAAATGACCCCTTATTCTTTTTACTTCTCTCGTTAGTTTATTCGATCAGCGTATCATATATTCTATAGTTTCAAATTAAAATATATTCAAGTCTTATTGTTTAAAATTTTAAGCCGACTTGAAAATTTAAAATATAATAATGCACGATTTATAAGCTAGTATAACATCTATACTATATTATTAAAGCCGAAACATTGAAAGTTTTGGTTTTCGGTTAACGGTCGGTTTTTGGTTTTCGGTACTTTTTCTAATTAATAAATTAATAATATAATCAAAATTGGGAATGTTTTATTCTACATTAATATTTCACTATATTTTACTACATAAAAATCAAATAATATTGAAATCTAATAAAAAAAATGGAAATGTAGGATCTAATTTGTTTAAATTTAGGATACACTGCTACAAATATACTTATTTATTTTTAGAATAACGAAAGCTACTACAAATCAAATCTTTAATGGAATTGTATTATTGTCAAGTTACCAAAATAGTAACTAGATGATTGGCTTTTATAATTAAAATATTTTTTTCTAACAAAATCTACTCGTTTTCCAAAAATATCATTACAATTATCTTTAAATTAAAACATATTACCTTTTATATTTGTTATTACTAAAATCTATGTTTTCCAAAAATATGAGGTGCAATCCTTACTTATTTATTTTAAAACCTATTTTAATACTCTATTTAATAAATAATAAAATAATATAAAAATAGTAACTAACTGATTGCCTTTTATAATTAAAAAAAATCTAACAAAATGTACTCCTTTTTCAAAAATATCACGACAATTACCTTTAAATTAAAAAATAATATCTTTTATATTTGTTATCACTAAAATCTCTATTTTCCAAAAATATGAGGTACAATCCTTACTTATTGTTAGGCTCAAGACATGCCTGAATACCACTATTAACAAGCCTACACTATGTGACTATGTCACACTACATGACCTAGTGATTTCAATCACTGGGATATAGTATAGGTCTCTAAATGTACTTGTCTTGTTCTCATGAACATTAGCTTGATCATGTATGCTCAAAGTTATAATGAGCTTGGTAAAGTTTCTTGCATCTAGATTGTATATAGGCCATTGAATAATTGTCCTGGTAGAAGTTCAGAAGTGTTCATGCAGCAGGATAGAGATGAATAAGGCCATGAAGAAATAAGGTGCAGAAATTTGTCTAAGGCATTATACAGCAAAGTCAGAAGAAAGCTATGTCGTGAAGTCACCAATATCTATGTCGTGAAGTGCTACATCGTATAGTCCATTTTGTACTATGTCGAGTAGTCCTCAAGACTCATGTCGTGAAGTGTTGAAATCAGCAAAGTCAAAGAAGCCTAGATCGTGAAGTCCTCAGAAGCCCTATGTCGCATAGTCATCAAATGACCTATGTCGCATAGTTGTCAAATGACCTATATCGATCGCATAGTCGTCAAATGACCTATGTCGCATAGTCGTCAAACAACCTATGTCGCATAGTCATAGTATGGCCTATGTCGCAAAGTCTTCCAAGGCCATATCGCGTAGTCCTCTCAAGGGAGATCGCGAAGTCAGGAATGAAGTGGAGTTCACGATATCAACACTTAGCCGTTTATAACAAGACAAATCAAAGTACAGAACCAAGAATCAAAGGAGACAAATACTGAAGCATTTGTTCTGACAAGGTGGTCCAAAGAACAGATGGCAAATCTACAGCTAAACTTGGAGAGAAAGATAAGAGACAAGCAGCTACAGAAACGGGAAAGACTCCGAAAAGCAGGTGGTCCTTCCTGACACAGTTAACTTCTAATGGCAGGACAAGTTGGACTTTCAGCAAGGGGTAACTGTGTAAAAATAGGTGTGTGCACTAGTTTGTATAGGGCTTATATATATCATGCACATCCTATTGTTAGCTGTAAGAGAGATACACATAGTTATTTGCTAAGCTCTTTTCTCTGTAAGCAAGCAAGTACAAATTGTTCTTGTTTAGAAGCCAGAAATTCGATTGTGAATTTCTTGGAAAGCTGTAGTATTTAATTTGCTTATACAAAGTAGATTAAAGTGATTGTGTGTGTTATTTACATTCTGCATATTACATATCATAATCATATACAGTTTATATTTAGTTTCAAGAATCGAAAAATATATCAAACTATCCATTCACCCCCCCTCTGTCTAGTTTCTAGTAGTATTCATTTCTAACAAGTGGTATCAGAGCACGCTGTTAACATACAAACAGTAAAAGATCAAGAATGAGTTCACAGAAACTAAGCAGCATCAAGATTCCTCCCTTTAACAAGGAGCACTACAGCCTATGGAAGAAGAAGATGTTACTGTTCATCAAAGCTTCTAATCCCATGTATTTAGACATACTAAAGCATGGTCCCTTTGTTCCATTTATTGAGATTGGTGAAACAACAGTAGGCACTGAAATAATACCAGCAAGGCATGTTCCTAAAGACCCCTCAAAATACACTGATCCTGAAAAGGAGAAAGTAGCACTGGATGGACATCTCCAACTTATCATCTGTGAATCTATGGATTTCAACATGTATGGCACTGTTGCTCACTGCAGTAGTGCAAAGAAGATGTGGGATCTCATAGAAGTGCTCTGTGAAGGAACTACTGAAGTAAGAAAGAACAAGAAGCAGATTCTTGTCTCACAATATGAAGCCTTCATGGCACAGCCAAAAGAGGGAATCACGGAAGTGTTTGAGAGGTTCAACAAGCTGATAAATGAGCTCAAACTCTATGACAAGCACTATGAGACAGAAGAGCTTAACATGAAGTTCTTACTAACTCTGCCAGACCATTTAGAACCAAGAATCTCTTCCCTCAAAGAAAGAGATCTAACAAAGATTGGTTTTGATGTCTTGTATGGTGTGTTGAAGACATATGAGCTAGAGCTGTTTCAGAAGAGATCTATTCAAGCAAAACAAGGATTAATGGCCAATACCTCTTGTGCCCTTATTGCTGACAATCTAGGTCAAAGAATGGAATCTCTGAAAGTCAGTCAAGTCAAGATTGAGGAACTGGAAAATGATGACACTGGTGATGAAACTCAGATTGTTTATGATTTGCCTGAGGAGGATGAGTTCTACAGCATAGATGAGCTGGACAAGATGGAAAATAAATCTTTTGCTTATATGGCTAGGAGATATCCTAACATTAGGTTTAAGAGGAAACAGCCATTCAAGTCTAGATTCAATGGTGGGAATGCTGGGGGTTCAGGTAGCTCAAACTCCTTCAACAAGGGAAAAGGGATTGCTGGTGCAGGTAAAGGAGGATACAAATCTGGGAGTGTGGATAGGTCCAAAATAAGATGCTATAACTGCAATGAACTTGGGCACTTTGCCACAGAGTGCAAGAAGCCCAAACAGATCAAGAAGGATAAAGCATACTTAGAGCTTGAAGCCAAGTATGAAGCTCTACTCAAGAAACAACAGGGTAAAGCTTTTATTGCTGAGGGAAAATGCTGGGATGACTCTGATGAAGAAGAAGAACAAGAGTACTCAAAATATGCCTTGATGGCATTTTCTGATGATGGTGAATCTTCAAGTCAGGGCAACAGGAATAAAAGAGTCATATGGATCTTGGACAGTGGATGCTCAAGTCACATGACTGGTGATATAGCCCTGCTATCACATTTTGAGGAAAAGGCTGGCCCATCAGTAACCTTTGGAAATGACAACATTGGTTATACAATGGGATATAGCAGTGTTAAATCTGGAAATGTCATTATTGAAGATGTAGCATTTGTTGAAGGACTGAAGCATAATCTCTTGAGTATTGGACAATTTACCAACAGGGGTTTCAAAGTGGAATTTGTTGAAGACCATTGTTCAATCTCAAAAAGGGAAAGTGGTGAAGTTGTTCTAACTGGTGTGAAGAAAGGAAGCTTGTTTGTAGCTAATCTCCAGGCTACAGATAAGGGAGAAATTTGTTGTTTCTACACAAAAGCCACAAATGAGGAATTCTGGCTATGGCACAAGAAACTGTCTCACTTGAATATTCAGGCAATGAACTCTCTAACCAAGAGAGAACTCATCAGGGATTTGCCTGCCTTGGAGTTTGTGCAAGATGGAGCATGTGAAGCTTGTCAGAAAGGGAAGATTAAAAGATCAAGTCACAAGAACAAGTTGCTCAATACAAACTCAAAACCTCTGCAGCTAATTCACATGGACTTATTTGGCCCTGTGAATGTAATGTCCCTTTCCAAAAAGAAATATGCTCTAGTGATGGTTGATGATTATTCAAGATATACTTGGGTGGAATTCCTATTCTCCAAGGATGAAGCACCTCAAGTCATAATAGAGCATATCAAGAGAGTTGATAGAGAAGCACAAAGCACTGGTTCCTCTGTAGTTGCTTTGAGAAGTGATAATGGGACTGAGTTCAGAAATTCAACATTGTATGAGTTTTGCAAAGATAAAGGAATTTCTCAACAATTCTCAGCTCCTAGGACACCTCAACAAAATGGAGTAGTTGAGAGAAAGAATAGAACTCTCATTGAAGCTGCAAGGACAATGCTGTTGGATGCAAAGCTACCTACTAGCTTTTGGGCTGATGCTGTTAACACAGCATGCTATGTGCAGAATAGAACACTGATCAATAAGAAGTCTGGCAAAACTCCTTACTCATTAATGACTGGAAAAAGAGCATCCTTCAAGCATCTGCATGTGTTTGGAAGCAAGTGTTTTGTGATGAAAGATACCTCTGAGCATGTTGGAAAATTTGATGCAAAAGCATTTGAAGGTATCTTCATTGGATAGTCTCTGGAAAGGACAGCATACAGAGTGTTTGTACCTGAGCAACACAAAGTCATGGAAAGCATGGATGTCACCTTTGATGACAAGAAGACTCCTGGACTTAAAACAAGTGATCAAGACAGTGTGCCATTAAGATTTGAAAATCAGGGTTATCTTGAGGATTCTGAAAGTGAAGATGAACCACCTGTTCTAACTGTTCTAGGAAATGGAACTCTTGAAGTTGACAATCTTCTTCAAACACCTGTGCAAGGATTCACAAACACAGGGGGAGAAGAAGAGAATGCAACTGTCAACCAAAATGAAATTGGAACAGATCAAGGAAATGAACAGGGGCACACAAGGAAATGGGACAGAGCCCACACTAGGGATCAAATCATTGGAGATCCTAGTGAGGGAGTTAGAACAAGAAGGGCAACAATGAATACATGTCTGTATAGCTGCTTTCTGTCACAAGAGGAACCTAAGATAATTGAAGAAGCTTTGAAGAATTCTGATTGGATTGTTGCCATGCAAGAAGAATTGAATCAATTTGAGAAAAACAAAGTATGGGAACTAGTGCCACCTCCAAAAGGAAAGAATGTTATTGACACCAAATGGGTGTTCAGAAACAAGATGGATGAAGAAGGAGTGGTAATTAGAAACAAAGCAAGGCTGGTTGCCAAAGGATATTGTCAGCAAGAAGGCATTGACTATGATGAGACATTTGCACCTGTAGCTAGACTGGAAGCCATCAGAATCTTTCTAGCTTTTGCAGCTCACTCAGATTTTAAGGTGTATCAAATGGATGTGAAAAGTGCATTTCTCAATGGTGATCTTGCTGAAGAAGTTTATGTGTCTCAACCACCTGGCTTTGAAAATGAAGACTTCCCAAACTTTGTGTATAGACTGCTCAAGGCACTCTATGGACTCAAACAGGCACCAAGAGCCTGGTATGAAACTCTATCTCAATTCCTTCTTGAGCATCAATTTACCAGGGGTACAATTGACAAAACCCTATTCTTCAAGAAGCATGGAAATGATATCATTCTTGTTCAAATCTATGTGGATGATATCATCTTTGTCTCTTCAAATGAAAAACTCTGTGAAAGGTTCTCTAAGTTGATGCAAAGTAAATATGAGATGAGTATGATGGGAGAGTTAACCTACTTTCTAGGCCTGCAAGTACATCAAAGGGAGGATGGCATCTTTATAAACCAATCTAAGTATGTCAAGGATCTTTTAAAGAAATATGGTTTAGAAGAGTCATCCCCAGCTAAAACTCCTATGTCTACTGCAATCAAGCTGGATGAAGACAAGAAAGGCAAGAGAGTTGATATCAAGGTCTATAGAGGAATGGTTGGATCTCTACTCTATCTCACAGCTAGCAGGCCAGACATCATGTTTGCCACATGCCTTTATGCAAGGTTCCAGTCTGATCCCAAGGAATCTCATATGATGGCTATCAAAAAAAATTTCAAATATCTGAAAGGGACTCCTAATCTTGGGCTATGGTATCCAAAGGGCACTGGGTTCAACCTGGTTGGTTACACAGATTCTGATTATGCTGGATGCAGAATTGACAGGAAGAGCACCTCTGGAAGCTGTCAATTCTTAGGTCAAAGGTTAGTGTCCTGGTTTAGTAAGAAACAACAGTCCACAGCAACATCCACAGCTGAGGCTGAATATATTGCTGCTGGAAGTTGCTGTGCTCAATTGCTTTGGATTAGAAATCAACTCATGGATTATGGGCTAGTGTTAGAACACATTCCTCTAATGTGTGATAATACTAGTGCAATATCCATAGTTGCCAATCCTGTTAATCATTCTACTACAAAGCACATTGAGATCCGGTACCATTTCATTAGGGAACATGCTGCAAATGGTACCATAGAAGTCTCTTATGTTCCAACTGAGAAACAACTAGCTGACATATTTACTAAACCTCTGAATGAAGCAGTCTTCAACAGACTTGTGAGTGAAATTGGAATGCTCAATCCTTCATTTAGTTGTTCTAAGTAAGTATGCTAGCTAATAGTTGCAGCAGTAAATTTTCACTGTATTTAAATGCTCTATTTGTTTGGAGTGAAAATTAGCTGAGATATGATTTATAAATATTTCAGTATTTTACTGCATATTTTTCAAAATCACATTTGTTGGTAAAGTTGTGAGCTTTTGAGACATCTCGATATAGATGATTTTCAGAGTTCACGACACAGTTCAAATCAAACAGACTTATATCGCAAACTGTTGAGATTGTGAGACTTCGCGACATAGTTCATTTCATGAGTTTGCGACATAGTTCATTTTATGACTTCGCGACTTAGAATAACTATATCGACAAGTCTCCACATTTGACAGAATTTTGATTTAAATTAATTTTATTTCAAAATTTGATAAAAGTCTGACAAATTGCTTAAAATTCCTAAAAGAGAGCTTTAGACAGGGTATTTCTACTATATCGCAAAGTCTCCCCGATCCTTTCATCTTGAGGACTTTGCGACATAGTTCATTTTTGAGACTATGCGATATACTCTGCAAGACTTTGCGGTAAAGGCCATTTTTGACTTCGCGACATACAGATAGACTGTACATATTCATAACTCCATATCGTAGTGTCTCTATCATATAAATACCCTTTTCTAACCGTTCACAACTTTTCATCTTGTCTATTGCTCTCAAACTCTCAAACCTAAGCACAAAATTCTCTGCTCTCTTTTTCACTCTCTCTTTTGAAATGGCACCCAAATCTCAAACAGTATCATCCTCTATCCCTTTAACCATTCCCAAAGAAACCAATCTTCTCACCATTCCCTCTGAGGCTGAGGCTAAACCAAGGTACAAGTGTTTTGTACGGTTCTTGAACACTTCCTACCTAAGCCAAGCCCTAACCCTGAACCCTACATTGTATGTCGATGTGTTGGAAGGATTTTGGCGAACGGCGTTGGTATCAACAATGGCTAGAGAAGATGGAACTTCATTCCAGGAGGTTACTTGTTCAATTGGAGGCAAACACTTCCAGTTTGGGGAAAAGGAAATCAATGAAGCATTGGGGTTCAAGGTGGAGGGTCATGACCAAGAAGCTACTGATGCTCAAATTGTAGACTTCATGACCTTCATTCTGTATGCAGATGAGATAGATACTGGAAAGCTAAACAAGAAGTTTGTAAGAAGGGAGTGGTCATTTCTATTTGATGCACTCTAGAAGGTGTTTCTATGCAGGAAAACAGGATGGGACCATATCAGTCACATTGCTGTGAAGCTGGCCTATTCCCTAGCCTACAACCAAGAAATCAATGTTGGAGCAATCATCCTCAAGGAATTGGCTCAAAGGCTAGGGAAGACAGTTCGTGGGAGAGGTAATGACATCTTTTACCCTCGTTTCCTTCAAGTTATTTTAAATTATCTTGATGCAAATATCCATGAATTGGAGGGTATAGATAAAACTAAAATGGCTTATTCCAAGTCCATGTCCAAAATACTATTTGGTTCACTGGACACAAGGAATCAAGTGGATGTGATTCTAAGTGTGACCAAGCATATGCAGGACACATTTGAGTCTTATCCACTTGATAAGCCCATATACCATGAACTTTCCTGGACAGGGGAGGCTAAGACTGAAGGTGCTACACAGTCTAACCCCAGCCTTCCTATCCCATCCAGCAACCCTACTGAAAACACCACTGTAGAGGTTAGGCAGCCAAGTGCATCAATCTCTCAAAAGGTTGATGTTACTAAAAAGAAGACAAAGAAGAGAGCCCTAACAGTGATCAATGAATCTGTAGAAATAGAAAGTGAGAATCCTGAGTCACCTCTCACCAGACAAAAGAAGAAGTCAAAATCTATAGCCACCACTGCATCCTCCCAACAGGATTCAGATGTGGAAAAAGGGGTACACCTGTTACTGTCTATGGCCTCTCAACAGGTCATTGGCATTGAAAAGAGCAGCCTCCCCACTGCAACCTGTACAGAGTCTGCACAGGGTCAAGACCTCACTCTTGACCCTAGGAGTGATAAGGCTGATCATACACAGAGTGGAGAGCACATCACTATTGAAACTCCTCCTATCTCTCAGGGGGAGCTGCCAAAATCTAATCTAAACCCCACTTCTCTCTCAGATTCTTCCATAAAAATTTCTTCTGAACAAGAGAGTCATTCACATGACAATCTTGCCCTTGATCAATCACAATCCACTCCTGTGATTGAGCCAATTTCAAGTGACATGGTGCATGACACTGTGCTCACCACCCAGGCACCACATCTAGTTGGTTAGGGAATGCATGCTGGGGCATATCCTAATGACACCAACACAAACATGGAGGATTCACCAGTTTTTACTGGAGACTCTATGCCAAATTCTCCCATCCTTAGGGATGTGGAACTGTCTTCACAGACAAATAGGGCTGATGTTGTAACCAAAATTAATAAATTTTGGTTAGTTTTTGGTTTTCGGTACTTTTTCTAATTAATAAATTAATAATATAATCAAAATTCGGGAAAGTTTTATTCTACATTAATATTTCACTATATTTTACTACATAAAAATCAAATAATATTGAAATCTAATCAAAAAAATGGAAATGCAGGATCTAATTTATTTAAATTTAGGATACACTGCTACTAATATACTTCTTTGTTTTTAGGATAACGAAAGCTAATACAAATCAAATCTTTTATGAAATTGTATTATTGTCAAGTTACCAAAATAGTAACTAGTGATACTCTCTTAATTTTGATGATATTAATGTTAGCAAGCTGTTAGTATGAGAAATGCTAGTACTTTTATCTATATTGGTTTAACAGTTGTTGCAGACTTTATATTACTTGTTGTTAGCAAGCTAACAGTGCAGACACAGAGTATCTTAGCAAGCTAACAGTGCAGTAACAGAACATTTCAGCAAGCTAAGACTGCAGGCTTTATATTACTTGTTATCAACCAGCTAACATTGCAGGAACACAATATCTTAGCAAGCTAACTCTGAAGCAACAGTACATTTCAGCAAGCTAAGACTGTTCCGCCAGAAACTGTCAAAGTCAAACGGAAGTCCTAATTTCATGGAGATTTTATAGGACATGATATGTAAGGACTCTATAAATTATATAAACGTAATATATATAATTTTAGAGCTCAGTTTTTCACAAAGACTTTTTCAAAACAGTTTTCCTATCTTTTAGGAGTTTGTTTATTTCAAAAGTTTTATCCTATACAAACTCTCTAAACATGTTTTTAGTTTATATACTGAAGGTTTTATATCTTAAACGTCTTTTTCTCTAAACTTCAGTATGTTAACGTTATGTGAACGTTAGAAACTGAATTACCCTAATTAATTGGACGTGAGAATTGGATTCAAGAACGTTGCAATTATGTTGGTTAATTCGAATTCTTTTGTTTCACTATAAATACTTGTGTGGTTGTTTCTTTCGCGATTGAACACCTTCAAGAACACACAAGAACAACTCAGTATCTACTTTCAAATCTTTTTACTTGAGCTCTATTATTACGTATACGTTTATATTCTTATTAAGAGTTCACATTTTGAGTTGTATCATTTTTAAATTGATTGTATTGTTCAGATTGTAAGTGTTTGTTGCTGAGGTGCAAGCTAGGACACAAGGGTTCGGGAATTAGTTTGATAGAGAAGTTTATACTTGGGTAGTATAGTACTTAGAGATCATTTGATTCAGGGAACAAGGGTGTCAGCTAGCTGCTATCAGTGACAGGGAAGAAGGGAGATATATTTATTAATCTTGTAATCGGTTTTTATAGTGATTAATAGTATATTCTCTTGCCAGGTTTGGTAGGAGACCAGGACGTAGACCATTAGTATTAAGGGTCGAACCTGGCTAAAATTCTTGGTGTTTTTTACTTACTGCTATTTCAATTCTGCATTGCATTGTTTATCTTAGCTAGCTGACAGACTTCGTTTTGTTCATCTTAGCTAGCTGACAAGTCGGCAGTTAATTATTTGGTAAAACTTTAAAATTGGATATAGTTGGCCATAACACCTATTCACCCCCCCCCCCTCTCTAGGTGTGCATTTTCATTTGGTATCAGAGCATTGGTGTACTAACATTTCTGTAACAGGAAAGTACAGATCCTATGACACACTTTTATGTTGAGGGAGAATCATTAAACACGCCACCACTTCTCAATGGGGCAGAAAATTATGATTTATGGAGACTAAAGATGAAGGTGTTCTTGAGAAGAAATCCATTTGAGTGGAGAGTCGTTAAGGATGGTCCATTCACTTTTTTGGATAATAATGGCAAGCCAAAAGATGTTGATGATCTTACCGAGACAGAATTGATAAAATCAAGCTATGATGGAAGAGCAAAGTACACACTAATATGTGGTCTTTCAGATTCAGATTTTGACAAGGTCTCGTCATGTAGCACAGCAAAGGATATATGGGATACATTAAAAATATATTATCAAGCTACATCAAAATTAGAGGATGTATGTTTCAAGTCAAACCAGCAAGCTGCCTCAAGAGACGAAAACAAAGCAAAGGCTCAAATCACTTGGAGTGACGAGGAATTTAATTCCAATGAAGACTCAAGCGAAGATACGATAAATTTTGCATTGGTGGGCATTGACGATGATATGGTTCGAGGAAACACCGAAGAAGTCCTTATAAATAGTGATGTATCACATTCAGACTCCGATGTTGAATCTAGTGCGGTAAACTCATTTCAGTTTAACATATCTTCTGAAAATGTTATATTAGAATCACTAACCATGCAGGAACATAATAATATATCTATTGTGGAGTTCATGGAATTGAAGAATGAAAATAATAAGCTTGAGAAGAAAAATGCTTCTCTTCGAAAGATCATTTCTGAGCTTATGGCTGAAAAGACTTCATCAAACAATCATGAAGATCTCATTTCTGATCTAAAGGGAAAGCTAACACAACTTGAAGGGTTTAACAAGTTGCTCCTCAAAAGAAATGACACATTAATGAAGGAACTCAGCGAGCTACGTGCAGAAATCGAAACAAGGGATGTATGTCTTGAAACGTTTAAAATCAGAGAATCCATCTCAATTGAAGTTACTCAACAAGATGAGAAGATAAAGGAATTAGAAGCTGAAGTTGTAAAGCTTGAGAAAGGCATGGGAAAATTTGTTCAAGGAGAGGAAGTATTAAAGACAATCATGAAACAAACAAAGGTTCCTATGGATAAAGAAGGACTTGGAATGGCTTCTACATCAAAGAACAAGGCTTTTCAATATGAAGGAAAACAGGGTATTCCATATAATTATGCTATGCCTTGGAAAATTTGTTACAAATGTGGAAAGAAAGGTCACTTATCACATCACTGCTCAAGTGAGAGTGTCAAACCAGCAAGTTGGAACAGACAAACAGCTTATAGGCAGCAAGCTGACAGAACAGGAAGAACAGGAAAACGAACATCCAAAGTGGTCCAAATGTGGATCAAAAAATCTGAATTGAATGTTATCTATGTTCTATCAACTAACCATGCAGGACCCAACCAAATTTGGGTACCAAAACGTTGAGTTGTTTGTTCTTTGTTTTGTAGGTATGTCTTGTGGTTAAAGTCAATGCAAATCAATGGATATTGGATAGTGGATGTACAAGGCATATGTGTGGTGACAAATCTCAGTTCCTTAGTCTCAAAATGAAAAAGGGTGGCAGTGTTACAATTGGTGATAGCAAAACACTTCGCATACTTGGCAAAGGAACAATTGGAAGTAGGTTGTTGCTTAGCTACTGTTGATACAAACCCAGATCTTTGGCATAGAAGGCTTGGACATGCTCATATGGATCTACTCAGCAAGCTGTCTTCCAAGAAGCTAGTTAGAGGACTACCCAAATTGAAGTACGTCAAGACGGAAACCTGTTCGGCTTGTCAATTAGGCAAACAAATCAGGACTCCACATAAGTCAAAGAAAATGGTATCAACTACTAAACCTTTAGAGCTTCTCCATTTGGACTTATTTGGTCCGGAAGCATATAAAAGCATTGGAGGTAAACAATATGCATTTGTAATTGTAGATGATTATTCTAGATATACATGGGTATTGTTTCTTCGTACTAAAGATTGTGCTTTTAGTGAATTTGAGAAGCTAATCACTTTACTTGAGAACAAGTTAAATACGAGACTTGTAGGTATAAGAAGTGATAGAGGAGGTGAATTCATTTCAAAAGACTTCATTACCTATTGTGAAGAAAGAGGTATTACACATGAATTCTCTGCTCCAAGGACACCTCAACAAAACGGAGTTGTGGAGAGAAAGAACAGATCTTTGCAAGAAACTGCCAGGACTTTGCTGCAAGAAAGCAAGCTGCCAAGGAGTTTCTGGGCAGAAGCTGTTAACACAGCTAGCTATGTTCTTAACAGGGTACTTATCAGGCCTATCCTCAACAAAACTCCATATGAATTGCTGAGGAATAAGAAGCCAAACATTGGATATTTCAAAGTCTTTGGCTCCAGGTGTTTTGTACTCAAAACTATTGATCGAGATGGTAAATTTGATGCTAAATCTTACGAAGCAATATTTTTGGGTTATTCTTTAACAAGTCGTTCTTATAGAGTTTATAATATATCTAAACGTATTGTTGAAGAGTCTATAAATGTTTCATTTCAAGAATCTAATGTTGATCTGTCAAGGGATGATGAAGATATTACAGGAACAGGTCATGACAGCGAGCTGATAAGACAAATTTCAGTATCTCAGCTAGCTGATAACCAGCCTGATGCAACTCCAGAAGCTGACAAGCCAGCTGAAACCTCTTTTCCAGTGGATGAAACTATTGCTCAATTGTCAAAACTCACTTTGGAAGGTCCAAGAGGTCAGAGATCACAAGAAAAGATGTCTATCTATGAAGGTGGTGAAACATCTCCTCCATCCAAGCGAATTCGAGTAAATGAGGAAGTCATAGCTCAACATTCTTTGCCAAAATCAACAAGGACAGTGAAGAACCATCCTCTAGAGTTGATCATTGGTGATAAATCAGAAGGAATCAAGACAAGGGCGGATAAACCAAAAGAGTCTCTCTTGAGTTGTCAAACTAACCGCAAGAGTACAAGGGGTGTTTGTACATTTTTAGGACAGAGTTTGGTGTCTTGGAAAAGCAAGAAGCAAGCTTATGTTGCATTATTCACTGCAGAAGAATACCAGCGAGCTGACATCTTCACTAAGTCATTGGTCGAAGAAAGATTTATGTTCTTCGTAGGGAAATTGGCATGTGCAATGTCTAGACAGCAAGCTACCTACGGATGTCTGGTAATATTAGCTCACTTAACATGATAATTCATGCTTATTTGAATTTTCTTTCAATGATAACATGCGGATAACCTTTTTGATGAATAAGGGGGAGAAAATTCAGGATCATAGTATGTGTGATTTAGGGGGAGTTACATGACAATATGTTTAGCTGCTTGTATAGAATGCTTATCTGCTTGTATAGAATGCTAATCTTTTTGCAGGGGAAGCATAATTATAGGGGGAGTAGTTTGCTCCTGAATGTTGGTGTGTGATCATCAAAAAGGGGGAGATTGAAACCCAATTGAAACCCAATTCAGTTTCTAACGTTCACATAACGTTAACATACTGAAGTTTAGAGAAAAAGACGTTTAAGATATAAAACCTTCAGTATATAAACTAAAAACATGTTTAGAGAGTTTGTATAGGATAAAACTTTTGAAATAAACAAACTCCTAAAAGATAGGAAAACTGTTTTGAAAAAGTCTTTGTGAAAAACTGAGCTCTAAAATTATATATATTACGTTTATATAATTTATAGAGTCCTTACATATCATGTCCTATAAAATCTCCATGAAATTAGGACTTCCATTTGACTTTGACAGTTTCTGGCGGAACAGTCTTAGCTTGCTGAAATGTACTGTTGCTTCAGAGTTAGCTTGCTAAGATACTGTGTTCCTGCAATGTTAGCTGGCTGATAACAAGTAATATAAAGCCTGCAGTCTTAGCTTGCTGAAATGTTCTGTTACTGCACTGTTAGCTTGCTAAGATACTCTGTGTCTGCACTGTTAGCTTGCTAACAACAAGTAATATAAAGTCTGCAACAACTGTTAAACCAATATAGATAAAAGTACTAGCATTTCTCATACTAACAGCTTGCTAACATTAATATCATCAAAATTAAGAGAGTATCAATCTCCCCCTTTTTGATGATTATTAACTCATCTATTTAGGAGAATTAAACTCCCCCTAAATACCTGCATAACAACTTAAAACAACATTGAAATGCTAATATAACAGAATTAATACAATCACAATATATCCAGCTTCCTTACTATGTGTTATCATCAAAATCAATTGGGTTTCAATCTCCCCTTTTTTGATGATTAGACACCAACATTCAGGAGCAAACTACTCCCCCTATAATTATGCTGTTAGATCAGAATTCAATAATCGTCTGAAGCTAGACTCAACTGATCAGGATTGCTGACGTCATCAGTATTGCATGGTCATCAGTATTTGATCAAGCGTCAGTATCTTATTGATCATCAGGATTCCTACTCAGACTATGATCAGGATTGATCATCAGAACTTGAAGCTGATCAGGATTCCTACTTCGAGTTATATTTGGAGTCTAGATAAACATGGAAGTTTATTCTATTTGTTCCTGGTTTGTAGAATGCAGCTATCGATTAAAGATATGTTTCTATCTTTGTTATTGATTAGGACTTATCTTGTAATTGATAGAGAAGCTGTGTGCACTATATAAACACAGTCTTGGTTTCGATTTATGAATTCATTCGAGAGAGAACATAATCGAATAGAAGCTCTTAAGAACAGAATTTCTTGAGAGAGTTTTTGTAAACTAGCAGCTCTCAAGAACATCAGAATTTCTTGAGAGAGTTTGTAACAGTTTTATATCAGATTTAATAAAGCTGTTATCTTTCTTTTCATATTTGTGATATATACATTAAGAAGTCGATTATCTTACTCTATTGTATTCAACCCCCCTTCTACAATAGATTATTACTGGGCAACAATTGGTATCAGAGCAAACTGATTTAATTCTGAATTAGATACGATCTAAAGATGTCGACAACCAAGTATGAAAGCATGAAGATTCCCATCTTAAAGATATCAGAATATCCTACATGGAGGGTAAAGATGCTGATGTACCTGGAGGCTATGGATCCTGACTACTTGGACAGGATTCGTGATGGACCATATATACCAACAAAGTTCGTAGAACGAACAGATACAGTACCAGAACATTATGTGGTCAAAGCTAAAGCTGAATGGACTCCAGAAGAAAAAGCTCATGTACTCAGGGAACCAAAGATAAAGAATATCTTGCATAATAGCCTTGATGCTGTCATGTCAAACAGAGTGATTGCATGCAAGTCTTCAAAAGAAATCTGGGATACTTTGGAAACTTAGTGCCAGGGATCTGCATCTGTTAAGAAAAACAGAAGGGCTCTTTTGATTCAAGAATATGAACAATTCGATGCAAGACCTGAAGAGAGCCTGACTGATCTATATGATAGATTTCTGACACTATTGAACAGCTTATCCTTAGTTGACAAAGTATATGAAACTGAAGATTCAAACACCAAATTTCTTAGAGCTTTACCTGAAGAATGGGATACTCAGACCTCAATCATTAGACACCAGTATGATCTGAACATTGTGTCTCTTGATGAGATCTATGGGATGCTAAGAACTCATGATCTTGAAGTTCAACAGAGAAAGAACAAGAAAAGCAGCAAGGCAAAGTCAATTGCTTTGAATGTAGAAGCAAAATCAAAAGGGAAAGCTATGGAGATCTCTAGAAGGAAAGCAAGAGTAGCTGAGTCAGATCCTGACGACTCTTCATCAGATACTGATGGCAATTCTGATGCCAATACTGGTGATGAATCTTCTGATTCAGACATGGAAGAGATGGTTGCTATGATTGTCAGAAACTTCAGAAGGATGAAGTTCAGGAAGAATAGAAGACAAGGCAACTTTCAGAAAAAGATCTTCAAAGTAGACAAAGACAAGTATATCAAAAAGGACAGCAAGGGTAGCAAATTTGACAAGTCAAAGGTTAGATGCTACAAGTGTAATGGTATGGGTCACTTTGCTTCTGAATGCAACAAGACAAAGGCACTCATCACATCAAGCAAGGATTGGATGGACTCTGCCTCAGAATCTGATACTGAGGTAGTCAACTATGCGTTAATGGCCAATGCTGATGTAATTGCTGCTCCTGATGATAAGGTACTAAATACTATCTTTGATTTTGATACTGATAATGCTTCTGAGTTAAGACGTTTTCTAAAGTCATTACATATTAGCTTTAGAAGTCAAACTGCTGAGAATACTAGAATCTTATCTGAGATGTCTGACCTTAGAAAGAGGAATGAGATATTAGAAGCTGAATTTTCTCGTATGCAAGAAGTACAAAAAGAATGTGATAATGCTAAACACATGCACTTAGAGATGACATCTAAATGTACTTCCCTTGAAAAAGAACTTGAATATGCTAATGAGAAAATCAGAACCTGGACAGACTCTGGTAGGAAATTTCATGAGATTAATACCTCTAAGAATTGGAAAGAGTGTCTAGGATATAAGTCAGATGAAGATAAGAAATTAGCAGAGAAAATTGTCATTGATGAGACAGTCAGTCCAAAGACCTATAGACATGTTATAGACTCAACCAAATCTAAGATTACTCCTGTTAATTTTGTTTTTGGTAAGGATTCCAATTCTACTTTTGAAAAGGGATCTTCTTCTACTCAAGGAATTAAAATTATAAAGTCTAAACCTGTCATGAACAAAGTCACTAACAATGTAGGTCTATTGTCTCAGAAACAGCTTAAAGATAAAATCTGTGAGGTTGCAGATAAGAAAAAGGAAGCTACTGTTAAGAGAAACAGGAATGGTAAAATTGGGATCAATAAAGAAAATGGTTATAAGTATATCCCAAATGCACCTAGAAAGAGTTGTTTTAATTGTGGTAACTCTAATCATCTTGCTATTGATTGTAAAAAGAGTAAGAAGAAAATTGCTGAAATTCCTAAGTCTGATGTTAGGAATAGATCAGTATTTTACAAACCACAGAATTCCTGTTTTCATTGCGGTAGTCTATGGCATTCTATTTATACATGTAAAGAGTATCATGATTTGTACTATAACTTTTATGATCCATTGCCTAAGTTTGAAAGTAGTACAAAGTCTGATAGAACTGAAAATGTCATAGTGAAGCATGCTTTTGTTAATACTGATACTGACAAAGCAAATCCTGATGGAGTAGAGCCTGTCAGGACTGCTAAAGTCAAAAAGTCTTCTGCTGTTAAATTTAATAAAATGCATGAACAAGGAATCCAACAAGTGTGGGTTCCTAAACATTCTGACTAGTGTTTTACTATTCTGATGCAGGGTAAAAGGAAAAATGTGTTAGTCATGGATAGTGGATGTTCTGTGCACATGACTGGAAACAAAGCCCTGTTATCAGAATATGAGGAAAAAGCTGGCCCAACTGTGTCTTATGGAGATGGCAACATTGGACAAACCTTGGGATATGGCAATATAATCATTGGAAATGTCATCATTGAAAAAGTAGCTCTAGTGAAGGGACTAAAACACAACTTGTTGAGTATTAGTCAAATCACTAACAGAGGTTATCATGTCAATTTCTATTCCACACATTGTGAAGTAGTCAGTAAAGCAACAGGAAAGATAGCACTAACTGGCTACAGGCATGGTAACATATATGAAGCCAACATTCTCTCAGATACTGATGGCTCCCCTACATGTTTCATCAGTAAAGCTTCAGTAGATGAAAGTTGGAATTGGCACAAGAAGCTTTCTCATCTCAACTTCAGCAACATCAATGAGTTGGTTAAGAAAGAGTTAGTAAGAGGTTTACCTAATGTCTTGTATACACCTGATGGACTCTGTGATGCATGCCAAAAAGCAAAACAAAGAAGGACATCATTCCAGAGTAAATCAGAATCCTCTATTGAAGAACCATATCACATGCTACATCTTGATCTGTTTGGTCCAGTCAACATCATGTCCATCAGTAAGAAAAGGTACACTCTTGTAATTGTTGATGAATATTCTAGATTCACCTGGGTGTATTTTCTGCACAGAAAAGATGAAACTCCTGAAGTTCTGTTGGATCATGTGAGAATGATTGAGACAACCACAAAGTACAAAGTCAAGATTCTGAGAAGTGATAATGGTACTGAATTTAAGAATTCAAAGATGGAAGAGTTCTGCAAATACAAAGGAATCATTCAACAATTCTCCGCTCCTAGCACAGCTCAGCAAAATGGAGTAGTAGAAAGGAAGAATAGAACTCTTATTGAAGCTGGCAGAACTATGTTAGAAGAAGCTAAATTACCTACATATTTCTGGGCAGAAGCAGTCAACACAGCATGCTATACACAAAATCTCACATTGATAAACAGGCATGGTGTCACTCCTTATCAGTCACTCAAGGAGAAGAAACCAAGTCTGAAGCATTTGCATGTGTTTGGCTGTAAATGTTTTGTTCTCAGAACTCATCCTGAACAGCTAGGGAAATTTGAAACAAAGGCTGATGAAGGAATATTCATAGGTTATCCTACATCAAGAGCCTTCAGAGTTTTTAATTTGAGAACAAGAACTGTCATGGAGTCAATTCATGTATCTTTTGATGATAAGAAGATAACTGGAATCATTGAAGACTCGCATGATAGATTGTTATTTGAAAATGAAGCTTCCAAGGAACCTGAAGAAATTGAATCAGATCCTGTCAATTCATCAGATACTGATGGGTCACCAAATCCTGATGACTCATCGGGTACTGATGGTGCTAATACTGATGATGCAAACAACAGTGATACAACTAGTAGTGCTAATGTTGAGGGGGAGCAACGGCATTCAACTACAAGTTCAGAGTCAACTCAATCATCAGGACAGAATTCTTCAGATACTGATTCAAGTGAAGATCCTGATAACACATCAGGAGGACATAGCAATAATTCAGGGAGAGCTCCAAATCAATCAAATTCTTTCATTCAAGATAACACCAATCCAGGGGGAGCATCTACTTCAAGAAACTATTTGACACCAGCAAGGAAATGGACAAAAGATCATACTCCTGATTTGATAATTGGAGATCCTGATGCAGGTGTTCAAACAAGAAGTGCAACTCAGAATGAATGTCTATACAATAACTTTCTGTCCAAGGAGGAGCCTAAGAAAGTTGAAGATGCACTTAAAGATGCTGATTGGGTTACTGCAATGCAAGAAGAACTGAATGAATTTGAAAGGAATGAAGTCTGGAAACTGGTACCAAGACCAAAGAATAGATCAATTGTTGGTACAAAGTGGATTTTCAAGAACAAGACTGATTCTGATGGAGTCATTATCAGAAATAAAGCAAGGCTAGTTGCAAAGGGGTATTCCCAACAAGAGGGAATTGACTATGATGAAACTTTTGCTCCTGTTGCAAGATTAGAAGCCATCAGGATATTTCTTGCTTATGCAGCACATAAGAAATTCAAGGTTTTCCAGATGGATATTAAAAGTGCTTTCTTAAATGGTGAACTGGAGGAAGAAGTTTATGTTGAACAACCTCCTGGTTTCATTGATCCTAAATATCCAGATCATGTCTACAGACTGGATAAGGCACTTTATGGACTAAAGCAAGCTCCAAGAGCATGGTATGAAACCTTAGCTCAATTCTTACTGGAAAGTGGATTCAAAAGAGGTGCTATTGATAAAACTCTATTTTATTTGAATCATGGTAAGGAGTTGCTGTTAGTTCAGATTTATGTTGATGATATCATTTTTGGGTCAACAAACAATAAGCTGTGTGAAAAGTTTTCCATGCTTATGCAGTCAAGATATCAAATGAGCATGATGGGAGAAATGAGTTACTTTCTGGGTCTTCAAGTTAAACAGACTGATGAAGGGATTTTTATTAATCAGTCTAAATACACAAGGAATTTACTGACAAGGTTTAACATGCAAGACAGTACTCCTGCTTCAACTCCCATAGCTACAGCTACCAAACTTGATCCTGATCAAGGTGAAGAGGTAGATGTAACTCACTACAGAGGAATGATTGGCTCTTTATTGTATCTCACTGCCAGTAGACCAGATATCATGTTTGCAACCTGTCTCTGTGCAAGATTTCAAGAAAATCCTAGAGAACCACATCTGATTGCAGTCAAAAGAATTTTCAGATATCTCAAAGGCACTCCTTCACTTGGCCTTTGGTATGCAAGGGAATCAGATTTTGGGTTGTGTGGTTATTCAGATGCTGATTTTGCAGGATGCAAAATAGACAGGAAAAGTACTTCAGGAAGCTGTCAGTTTTTGGGTGGAAGACTAGTTTCATGGTTCAGTAAAAAGCAAAAATCCATTTCCACTTCAACTGCAGAAGCTGAGTACATTGCTGCAGGAAGCTGTTGTGCTCAGATAATGTGGATGAGAAATCAGTTGTTAGATTATGGCCTGTCATACTCAAAAATCCCTATTTATTGTGATAACCAGAGTGCTATTGCAATGACAGGAAATCCAGTTCAGCATTCTCTTACTAAACACATAAGTATCAGATATCACTTTATAAGAGAACAGGTTCTGGAAGGAACAATTGAACTTCACTTTGTTCCTACTGATCAACAACTAGCTGATATATTCACCAAGCCACTACCTGAAGCTATTTTCAATAAATTGGTGAATGAACTTGGAATGATGAATTTTGAGAATTTCTGAGGAAAAGCTACAGAGAGGAAATCCTGATAACTGTCAAATCCTGATGGTTATTCAGGAAGGTGTGGAACTCAGTTACTTTTGATAAAGGGCATTCTGATACAATCTTGATGAGTTTTGATTATAATGGAACTACTCACTATGTGACTCCTACAATTGTGGAGGCAGCCCTGCATTTACCCGTTCTTGGTGATGCTATTCCTGCTAATGTTTCGGACTCTACTCTTTTTGAGTTTGTTACAAAGTTGGGCTACAATGGTGAAGTAAAGAGATATGGAAATCTCTTCAGGACAAAGCTTAAGAAGGAATGGAATTTCTTCTTTGATACAATCAGCCGCTGTTTCCTGAACAAGACATCAAATTTTGATGCTCTTCCATCAGGATCTCTTAAAATTGGGTACTCTCTTATCCATTCTACAGTGTTTGATTATGGGTCTTTTATCTTAAAAGCTTTAAGTGATAGGAAATCAGATAAATTGGGTTCTGTCTGTTTTCTTAGATTTTTACAGTTGATATTTAATCACTTATGTCCTAATGTTGTTTTTGAGGATGATGTAGTTCTACCAATCTGTAGAATTACTGAGAATAATATTAAGTCCTTAGTCAACAGTGATAAGGCAAATGGTTTCATCGGAAATGCTTTTATTCCTGATGAGGTTAGGTTTTTCTTACATCAGAAAATGCCTACTCGTTATGGACTACTTTCTAATGCTATGGGGCAAGGCTCAACCCACCTTGTTCCTGACACAAGCATGCAACCTAAACAGTCTAAACAGTTAACAACCACCTCTACTGTCTCTCAAAAGACTTTAGTTGTAAAATCAAAGAAATCAGCTAGAACTGATGTGTCTGGAAGGCAATCAGGTTCAAAGGATTTTTCCTCTACACCACTCACTAAAAAGAAGATACAAGGGGGTGTACAAGGGGTCCTGGTGAAGAAAGCTGATAAGGTTGTTAAGAATGTTCCTGTGAAAAGGAAGTTAAGGTTGATTGATGAAAGTGATTCAGAGGATGACTTACCTATATCCTCTGTGATGAATGTGAACAAGGAAGTTGCTGATACTGCTACTAAAGCTGTGGTACCTTTATCAAAACCACAAAAGACAAGGAAATTATTAAAGAGCAGGTATCATATTCCTTTGACAGTGCAAATGAAGGATACTGATATTCAGACATCAAATCCTGATGAGACATCTACTCCTGATGCTCTAGCAAATCCTGATGTTAGTATTCCTGATGCAACAACAAAAGTTGTCTCTATATCAGACTCTCCAGCCTCTCCATCTCAGATTAGAGAAATTTCTTGGGAGAAGGTTTCTATAACTGCTTCCTTGGTTGGTCTTACACCTACATCAAAGAAAAAGAGGAATGCAGCAGAGTTAGTCTATCAGAGACAGAAGAAGCTGAAAGGATCAAGCTCACAAGAACCTGAATTTCAGAGTAATTCAGCAGCTACTGTTGATCCTGCCACACAAGAACCACTCAATCAAAGTTTGGGTGAAGGCTTAGCTAGTGGAATGGTCACACAAGAACCATTTTCTCAAAGGGAGAATGAAGACATCAACATTCCAGCTACACAAGAACCATCTTCTCAAAGTGAAGATGCAGGCAAAGCTACAGCTTCTGTTGAAAGATTGGTCGAGAACATTGTCAATGAGGGAAGCACACAAGAACCTTTAACTCAAAGTGTTGAAGAAGCTTCTGAACCTCAAGCTCCACAAGAACCATTGGTAGCAAATACTGATGCAAGCATATCAAATCCTGACGATGTTCATCCTGACGCTAGTGGTGCTCCTGATAATGAACCTATTTTGATACAGCCACTTCGTTCAAGACCAATGGATCATCCTATCTCAGAATTACAGGATAAAATGAAAGGTATTGCAATTCCTGATCCTGATATATCTCATGGTTCTGATGATGATAATTCTGATGATGATAGTGATGATGATAATGAGAATCGAAAAGAGAAGGAACAGATTGCTACAGCACTCAAAATTAGTCTTGGAACTAATTTTGGTTCATCAAGTACATATATGGCTAGCAATGCTTTCACTGGGAAAGATCAGAGACAAGATTTTTCTACTCCTTCCTTTGATCCTGCAGAGGCATTTAGACAGCATGAATGGAACAATTCATGGCACCAATCTGATGAATCTATCAGTTTTTCTTCTGCTATTGAACATGCCTATAATGCAGTGAAGTCTATAGAGAATCAAGACTTGAAGAATCATCTGAAGGCTACTACTCTGTTATCCAAAAGCCTGAAAAGTGAGATTGATTCTATCAAGGGCTCAACTGAAAAAGTGAGGACTGATATCTTTCATAATTTTACAAAGGTGCCTACTACTTTACAATTGAGGGTAGTGGAATCCCAAGTGAAATCTGTTGTTTCAGAACAAACCTCCATCAATCAAAGAATTGATTCTCTGGATACTAAGGTAACTGAAATTCAAGCCTCTCATTCCTTAATTTTGCAATTATTGTCAAATCCTGATGTCAAAAAGGGGGAGAAGGTTATTCAGACAAAATGTACACCTGATCTAGTATTAAGAAATAATGATGATGATACTGGAGATGATGGTGGTGACAAAGTGAAACAAGGAGAAACCTCTGATGCTGTTGTTATGAAGTCTACAATTCAAACTTCTCAAAGTCAAACAACGCAGTCAACTCATGTTTCTGATTCTGGAGTTAAGACAGTAAGAACATTGGTGCAATCTCAGATCCTGACGGAAGATCAAATCCTGACACCTGGTCATGGACACATTCTTGCTACAATTCCTGAAGGTGATGAAGATGTAATTATTGATAATCCTGAAGATGCATCAAATTTATTCCAGAAGTTTTCTACAAAAGACGGTAGAATTGTTACTCTATATCACACTGATAAAAGAGTTCAACAATTATATGCAAGAAAAGCACTCTCTACAGCAAGTGAAGAATATCCAGATCTCTCACATGAGGAATTCTTGAGACTACAAAGAGAGACAATGGAAAGCTATACTGCTCCTGCTAGAGGTAGAGGAAGCAGAGGTAGGAGAGGTGCTAGAAGAAGTAAAAGAGGTTCTTCAACTCAAACAGTACCTAGACAGACAAGGTCTAGAGGGTTAAGAATTGAAGAAATTCCTGAAGCTTCACAAAATCTAACAGATCCTGTTATCAAGGATATCATGGAGACAGAAGACAAGGAATTTGTTGAAGAAGAACCTGAATTGAGAAGAAAATCAAGTAAATCAACTCTCAGCAATACAAATCACATTGAAGATTCTAATCCTGACAATATTCAAGATCCTGATGAATCTGAAATTCTGCAAGAGGTTGACTTGATAATCTTATCTACTGTTGTTGATTGTCACAACAAAGAAGTAGATGAAGAAGAAGAAGCCAGAAGAAGAGATATTACAAAAAGAACATATGAAGTTTTCAATCTCTATCTACAAAGGCTTAAAGTTTCAAATGAAAGACAATGGAGAAATACAAGCAGGCAAGAATCTTTACTTGAAAGAAGCTACACTCATGAAAAGGAGAAAGACAAGAAGTGGGAACACATAAGTACACTGAAGTGTGATACACCTATCAATTTTCAGACTGGTGGAATTATTACAAGTGCTTCAAGTGTTGTTGATTTGTCTGATATGGCTAGATCAAAAACACTCTGGTTAAAGATGTTTTCGAATCTGAAGCAAATGTCAAGTTACACAAGAGGAGGTATTGGACACAGGGATGCTGAATTTCTAAACATGACTTATGTTGATCCTTACTCCTTAACTGAAATTGGAGGTACTTTAACTTCTGAAAATCTGAACAATTTATTAGCTGTTGATATAGTTATAGATTGTCATGATGGTTTTGAAAGGAAAGAAAAGCTTCTGTACTTCATGAAAGATGGTAGTGTGAAGATTCTATCTATTCAAGATCTGCTGATAAAAACTACACAGGAACTGAAATATGTTCACTATCTGTTAAGATGGAAGAACCAAGTGTACAAAGTATGGGCTGACATGATTTTGTCAACTATAAGAAGAAGACTGGATGGAAACAGTAATTTCGATGGTAATTATATTCCCATGTACTTAAATCAAAGAGGTCAGGATGTGGAAATGCAAAGAGGTACTGCTGTTAAAGAAGTAACTTTTGGTATGACCCAACTTACTCTCAATCCTGATGGGAAGGAAATTGCTTATCTTTTGCTTAAAGAGCACAGTCTACAGAAAAGCTCCATACAGAATCTTAGAGCAGCTATCTACCAGATTAATGAGGAAGATGAAGAACTTAGAAATCTTAAGGAAAGACTGATTCAAATTCTTGAAGAAAAAGAAGAAAGTTTATTATCCAACTTCTTGAAGATGAATCTGTTCTATCAAAAAGCTTAAACAGATAAGTTGTTTCTGAAGATACTCGTACATTTTGATACATGTTTTTGACATCATTGAATATTTGGAATCTATACTTTATTTCACAAAGTATGAGATTGGGGGAGATTGTTAGATCAGAATTCAATAATCGTCAGAAGCTAGACTCAACTGATCAGGATTGCTGACGTCATCAGTATTGCATGGTCATCAGTATTTGATCAAGCGTCAGTATCTTATTGATCATCAGGATTCCTACTCAGACTATGATCAGGATTGATCATCAGAACTTGAAGCTGATCAGGATTCCTACTTCGAGTTATATTTGGAGTCTAGATAAACATGGAAGTTTATTCTATTTGTTCCTGGTTTGTAGAATGCAGCTATCGATTAAAGATATGTTTCTATCTTTGTTATTGATTAGGACTTATCTTGTAATTGATAGAGAAGCTGTGTGCACTATATAAACACAGTCTTGGTTTCGATTTATGAATTCATTCGAGAGAGAACATAATCAAATAGAAGCTCTTAAGAACAGAATTTCTTGAGAGAGTTTTTGTAAACTAGCAGCTCTCAAGAACATCAGAATTTCTTGAGAGAGTTTGTAACAGTTTTATATCAGATTTAATAAAGCTGTTATCTTTCTTTTCATATTTGTGATATATACATTAAGAAGTCGATTATCTTACTCTATTGTATTCAACCCCCCTTCTACAATAGATTATTACTGGGCAACATATGCTTCCCCTGCAAAAAGATTAGCATTCTATACAAGCAGCTAAGCATTCTATACAAGCATACCAAATGAAAATGCACACCTAGAGGGGGGTGAAGAGGTGTTATGGCCAACTATATCCAATTTTAAAGTTTTACCAAATAATTAACTGCTAACTAGTCAGCTAGCTAAGATGAACAAAATGTAGTCTGTCAGCTAGCTAAGATAAACAATGCAATGCAAAATTGAAATAGCAGTAAGTAAAAAACACCAAGAATTTTAGCCAGGTTCGACCCCTATTCTCTATGGTCTACGTCCTGGTCCCCTACCAAACCTGGTAAGAGAATATATTATTAATCACTATAAAAACCGATTGCAAGATTAATACATATATCTCCCTTCTTCCCTGTCACTGATAGCAGCTAGCTGACACCCTTGTTCCCTGAATCAAATGATCTCTAAGTACTATACTACCCAAGTATAAACTTCTCTATCAAACTAATTCCCGAACCCTTGTGTCCTAGCTTGCACCTCAGCAACAAACACTTACAATCTGAACAATACAATCAATTTAAAAATGATACAACTCAAACTGTGAACTCTTAATAAGAATATAAACGTATACGTAATAATAGAGCTCAAGTAAAAAGATTTGAAAGTAGATACTGAGTTGTTCTTGTGTGTTCTTGAAGGTGTTCAATCGCGAAAGAAACAACCACACAAGTATTTATAGTGAAACAAAAGAATTCGAATTAACCAACATAATTGCAACGTTCTTGAATCCAATTCTCACGTTCAATTAATTAGGGTAATTCAGTTTCTAACGTTCACATAACGTTAACATACTGAAGTTTAGAGAAAAAGACGTTTAAGATATAAAACCTTCAGTATATAAACTAAAAACATGTTTAGAGAGTTTGTATAGGATAAAACTTTTGAAATAAACAAACTCCTAAAAGATAGGAAAACTGTTTTGAAAAAGTCTTTGTGAAAAACTGAGCTCTAAAATTATATATATTACGTTTATATAATTTATAGAGTCCTTACATATCATGTCCTATAAAATCTCCATGAAATTAGAACTTCCGTTTGACTTTGACAGTTTCTGGAGGAACAGTCTTAGCTTGCTGAAATGTACTGTTGCTTCAGAGTTAGCTTGCTAAGATACTGTGTTCCTGCAATGTTAGCTGGCTGATAACAAGTAATATAAAGCCTGCAGTCTTAGCTTGCTGAAATGTTCTGTTACTGCACTGTTAGCTTGCTAAGATACTCTGTGTCTGCACTGTTAGCTTGCTAACAACAAGTAATATAAAGTCTGCAACAACTGTTAAACCAATATAGATAAAAGTACTAGCATTTCTCATACTAACAGCTTGCTAACATTAATATCATCAAAATTAAGAGAGTATCACTAGTTACTATTTTGGTAACTTGACAATAATACAATTTCATAAAAGATTTGATTTGTATTAGCTTTCGTTATCCTAAAAACAAAGAAGTATATTAGTAGCAGTGTATCCTAAATTTAAATAAATTAGATCCCGCATTTCCATTTTTTTGATTAGATTTCAATATTATTTGATTTTTATGTAGTAAAATATAGTGAAATATTAATGTAGAATAAAACTTTCCCGAATTTTGATTATATTATTAATTTATTAATTAGAAAAAGTACCGAAAACCAAAAACTAATATAACAGAATTAATACAATCACAATATATCCAGCTTCCTTACTATGTGTTATCATCAAAATCAATTGGGTTTCAACTAGATGATTGACTTTTATAATTAAAATATTTTTTTTTCTAACAAAATTTACTCCTTTTCCAAAAATATCATTACAATTATCTTTAAATTAAAACATATTACCTTTTATATTTGTTATTACTAAAATCTATATTTCCAAAAATATGAGGTGCAATCCTTACTTATTTATTTAAAACCTATTTTAATACTCTATTTAATAAATAATAAAATAATATAAAAATAGTAACTAACTGATTGCCTTTTATAATTAAAAAAAATCTAACAAAATCTATTCTTTTTCCAAAAATATCACGACAATTACCTTTAAATTAAATCATAATATCTTTTATATTTGTTATCACTAAAATCTCTATTTTCCAAAAATATGAGGTGTAATACTTACTTATTTATTTTAAAATCTATTTTAATACTCTATTTAATAAATAATAAAATAATATAAAAATATTAACTAGCTGATTGCCTTTTATAATTAAAACATTTTTTTTCTAACAAAATCTACTTTTTTCCCAAAAATATCACGGGCAATTACCTTTAAATTAAAATATATTACCTTTTATATTTGTTATCACTAAAATCTCTATTTTCCAAAAATATCAAGTGTAACCCTTACTTATATATTTTAAAACTTATTTTAATACTTTTAATTATTTAAAAAAACTTACATATTTTAAAAAGTTAACGTATTTTTTTAACAAATACAATTAATATAATTAAAACACATTTAAAAATATTATAGGTAGTTACTTTTTTTTAATTAAAACATGTTAGCTTTCCTATTTTTCCTTATTAAAAAAACTTACTTATTTTAGCATGTTAACGTATTTTTTTAATAAATACAAGTAATATAATTAAAACACTTCTAAAAATATCACGGGCAATTACTTTTTTTAATTAAAACATGTTAGATTTTCTATATGTCCTTATTATTAATATTATTTTATTATAAATTAATAGTAATAATACCTCATTTATCTTCATCAGCCCCATCTGTATTTTTTAATATTTTTTTTATCTTCCAATTAATATATAAGTTTTTAATTTTATAAATTATCATATTAATTTTTACTTTTATTTTAATATTTTCCGTTCACATTAAATTTTTTAGTTTATTATTTTTTAAGATCCGTGCCTTGCACGGGTTATAAGCTAGTATATTATTAAAGCCGAAACATTGAAAGTTTTGGTTTTCGGTTAGTTTTTGGTTTTCGGTACTTTTTCTAATTAATAAATTAATAATATAATCAAAATTCGGGAAAGTTTTATTCTACCTTAATATTTTACTAGGTTTTACTACATAAAAATCAAATAATATTGAAATCTAATAAAAAAAATGGAAATGTGGGATCTAATTTGTTTAAATTTAGGATACAGTGCTACAAATATACTTCTTTCTTTTTAGGATAACGAAAGCTACTACAAATCAAATCTTTTTAATACTCTATTTAATAAATAATAAAATAATATAAAAATATTAACTAACTGATTGCCTTTTATAATTAAAAAAAATCTAACAAAATCTACTCCTTTTCCAAAAATATCACGACAATTACCTTTAAATTAAAACATAATATCTTTTATATTTGTTATCACTAAAATCTCTATTTTCCAAAAATATGAGGTGCAATACTTACTTATTTATTTTAAAATCTATTTTAATATTCTATTTAATAAATAATAAAATAATATAAAAATATTAACTAGCTGATTGACTTTTATAATTAAAACATGTTAGCTTTCCTATTTGTCCTTATTAAAAAAACTTACTTATTTTAACATTTTCACGTATTTTTTTAATAAATACAAGTAATATAATTAAAACACTTCTAAAAATATCACGGGCAATTACTTTTTTTTTTAATTAAAACATGTTAGATTTTCTATATGTCCTTATTATTAATATTATTTTATTATAAAATAATATTAATAATACCTCATTTATCTTCATCAGCCCCATCTGTATTTTTTAATATATTTTTTACGTTCCAATTAATATTTAAGTTTCTCATTTCATAATTTATCATATTAATTTTTACTTTTATTTTAATATTTTCCGTTCACATTAAATTTTTTAGTTTATTATTTTTTAAGGCCCGTGCCTTGCACGGGTTATAGGCTAGTATATATATATATATATTATAAATCAATATTTTAGGTACCGTGGGGAAAACATGAGGTTGTTAAAGTACATATATATTACTCCCCATCAGTAGTATACATTAGATTTGGATACGAAAACCAAGAAAATGTATAAAAAATGAGTGAATTTAGATGAAAAGTGGGTATAGTGGTGGGAATTATCAATATTTAATAATAAATTTGAGTTAGTGAAGGAAAATAGTGAGTGTAATAGTGTTTTATATTATTATAGAATAGAGATAAGAGAGAAAATAGTGGGTGTAATAGTGTTTTATATTATTAAAAGTTACTATTTTTTGGAATGTGTAGAAACGAGAGAGACATCCAAAATAAAAACTGTATAAAAATAAATGGAACAGGGGAGTATATTATAAGGAAAGAATGATGAGGTGGTATTATAGTAGTTTGATTTTCTCTCCCCTAAAATTTTAGGGGGATTAGGAGGATGGGTGGAACTTAGAATTTGAGTCTCAACCCCTAAATTTTGTCCACCTAGTATCATCATATTAATATTGTTTTTTTTAACTTTCTTTTTAACTCAAAATTATCTTCTTAATATTCCCCTCAATTTTATCTACAATTTCTAAAAATTCGCTCAAAGTCATATTAAGAGTAATGTCAGGGGTACAAAATTGAATATCAAAAATAGTTGCAAAATGATGTGACATTAGTGATATGTCATATTGGAATGTTTTTATCGTTTGATATCGGTCTTAATGCACGTTGGTCCATTATTTTTATTAAATTATAACCAATCAGAAACTTATACATATCATTTTGTAAATTTTTTTATACCCAATTTTATACTTCTAGTATTTTCCTATTGTCTTAATATTCACCTAAATTTTACTTTTCAAGTCAAACTTACCATCTTAAAAATGTTATAGATTTTCTCTTCAAGTTAATTTTTAAATTTTAAAAAGTTAATTTTCTTTTCAGAATCAACGAATAGAGAAAATTAAATATATTATCTTAATATTTTTCTAAAATTTTTGTTTTAGTAATAACAAGTTGCAAAAGAGAACTCCTACAAATTCTGAGAGAATTTTTTTTTTGTATGTGGGTAGCACTCAAAAAGAACTCCTACACAATTTTTGTTGTATGTGAGTAGCACTCAAAGAAGAACTCTTACAAGATCCGATAGAAAATTACATAGTTATATACAATACATAATTTTATCTAGTCTTTTTATTAAATATATTCATAAATTTTAATTAGTAAATCAAAAAATAAAATTACACAATTTTTAAAAATATGTAATTGAAAAATATGTCGTTGTTCAAATTTTAAATGTTAAAATTTTAATATAATTTATATATAATTATATTCTACATTAGAACTAAATTTCATATTATGTGGAATTTTATTAAAATAATTTATATAGTAGTTATATGTGAGAGTTTTCTCCGTAACATTCACCATTATATTAATATTTATATTACTAACAATAAAATATAAATACTTAATAAAGTATTTTCAGATAAAAATTTGCCCGCTATTTATTTTACTAAAATTGGAATATCCCGGGCTTTCTTTTTCATTGAAAAAAGAGGCGGGTTTCTAAGGATAAATCATAAATATGATAACCGCTTCCACCTAATCTTTCAATAATGGCCCATTTATAGAAATTTAAAAGCCGGAAAGCAAGATGAAATGCAGTACTATCTTATCAATCTATGAAACAAATTAGAATTCATATGACTCTCCTACTATCTCCTAATCATGTTGGCTTGTCACTTACACATGCAACCACATCTTTTCGGTGATTGTCCACGTCCCAGTGATTGTCCACGTCTCAGATCAGAATTAGTACATCGTTTATGTTGTTTCCTAGAATCAAATTGTTCTTATAAATGTTTTTGTCGTACTTTCTATATGATGTTATTGTTAATTTTCTAAATTTGAGATTTTATGCAATGCAGAACTTTTTTAAAGCAACATGGCCAAGACGATCGGCTAATCCTCATTATTGTCGTATGTTTATATGCTTGAATCTGGTTAAATTGAAGGTAACATGCCTTATACTTTCCAAGTTAAAATCTTTTCCTAGTTCTTATATTTTGTTGTTACTTTTTAGACTTATTCGAATTCTGGATCAAATAAACATTCTTGCTTAGACTATTTTATTTTTGTGATATTATAAAAAATTCCCATTATCCTGGCTACCTTTATTACTATATGTTTGTGTTTATTTTGTTTGGGTCTTTCAAAAATGTGAGCTTGCCTCCATGTTAAAGAACCTCTTTTTGATAGTTTCATTAGTCATTTTTTGATGTAGGCTCTGTTATTTAAATAATTTGATTTGGGAGGCATTTATAACTTAACAATTTATTAAGTTCATATATAAATGACTGTAGTAGATAGCATTAAGTTTTATGAACGGCAATTGTATTCAAACAAGAATACCACGAGTGTATAGCTAGCAATTTCACTAATATCATGTTTTCATGTTTTAAAGACTTTGCTGGGTAGAGTAGTACTAAAACTAAAGTTACTTTAATGTTTCCGGTTGCTACAATAATATGTGTAGCCTATAGGTGATTTTAGTATAGTAAAATACATATATGCTGTATAGTCATATTTTCGACATACAACTTAATAACTTACTGAAATTATTTGTTTTAAATTTCTCAGTTCCCCACATATAAGTCAATTTTTGTGCTGATTATTGCCGTAGTAGTCTCTCTGTGAAGGCATTATTCCTCAGTTTCTTACTCTTTTTTTGTGAATTCTCTTGTTTTTACAGGTAATTTGGTTCAAGCGGAAAGACAGTTTTTTAAGGAGTGAAGTCTCCAGAAAGGGGCATCACTTCTTCTACGAAGGAACAAGTTTTAGACAAAATTATGAAACTTTATATTTTGCTTCATCTGTACAATTTGTAATTGTGACAAAGTTATCTTGTAGAAGTTATATATCCGAAAATTATGAATTTTATATAGAATGTACAGTGTTCTGTGTTATTTATGAGCAATAAAAAATATAAATTAAGCTTCTTTCAATTTGTTTATTTACAAAAAAAAAGAATCTTTATATTACAATTTTCTTTTTATTTCTCCTACAATAAATATATGCCACATGGATTATCCGGGAGGTGCCACATGGATTTCTAGTAAAATTCCAAGTGGTCTATCCAGTAAGTGTCACGTGTGACACTTGTTTGGCTGCCACATAGATCGTTAATGGGATGCCATGTGGACCACTAATGTGATGCCACGTGGATGACATGTAATCTGCCATATAGATGACCATGTCCATGTAGGCTGGTGACACGTCAGCTGATGACTCGATACTGATTATCTAAGAGAATGGGACCCACATAATATTTTACCTACCAATATCAACAAGTGTAGATAAAGACTATTTCTTTACTAACTTTTACCTACCACTCGCTACCAATATCATATTGGTAGGTAAAAGTCTTCACCTACCAATATATTACTTTTACCTACCCTTACAATTGGTAGGTAAATGACAAATTTCTTGTAGTGCACGTAAAGTGGTTTTGAATTGGATATGTGTTTCAAATTTAGTACATAAATCCAAAACGGGTCGGATATGGGTTTTACATTCAAGTAGACGAAAAAAATTACACCACACGTCCATTGGTAGAGCGGGAAGTTGAACCAAAAGGTGGGGAAAGGTGGGCTATATATACAGGAGTTTATTTTGCATGTTACTAATATATAATTCCTTGTTGGCACGCTGCTGTATATATTTTCCAGAAGATCATTTACCACAAGCTTATGCTATCATAATGGCTAGGCATATTACTTCAGATTCTTCCATGCAAAAGGTCTATATTCATGATGGTGATGATCAGGGGTACACAATCTCTATATTTTTGTTTTGTCTACGTAAAAGATAGGCTCTTTTTCTTTGTGCACATAGATTCAGTTCTGTATCTTGACCTTTTTAGCTTTTCAATTCATACTTTAGGGATTATAAGTTACAATCTCTTTTCATCTGCTAGTAAAACAAGTAAAGAATTCCAGCCAAACACAAACAATTTTTTCTATGATTATAGTATATGAGGGTTTATGGGTTTGTTGTAGGAGGAAATGATTATCATATATATTAGCAGATAATACAGTTTGTATATATCAGATACACTTTAGTTGGATAATCTCAATCGGATAAGAAGCTTCTCAACAGAAAGGTGTAGATCAACATTATCAACAAGTGATCAGTTTTATCTACACAAATAGATAGAAATTAGATCAGTTAGTTTAGGAATGTAATATATCTTGTACTTGTACTCTCCTTATATAACAACATCTGTAATTCTGAAAACATTGAATAGAAGTAAACATTTTCCTTGTGTAATTCTTTTATGGTATCAGAGCACAGTAGCCATTCTAACTCATAATACGGCACTCACATCTGAACCTACATCCCCACCAGCGAGCTCCACTCATGCGGCCACCAAAACCCCTTTTGCTGTCACTGATGCTACCAGTAAGACAGACCCATACTCCATTCATCCATCGGAGAATCCAACTTCTGTTTTCTTCTCTCCAGTTCTAACAGGAGATAACTACTCCGCATGGGCAAAAAGAATATCGAAGGCACTCAATGCCAAGGGAAAGATCGGATTCATTGATGGATCATTGCCTGGACCAACTGATAAGCAAGAGTTGATGTACTGGAAACGTGCTGATGATTTAGTCGGGAGCTGGATTATCAACTCCATTCATACGGACATCTGACCAAGCCGCCTCTTTGCTGAATCCGCCCTCCAATTATGGACAGAACTCCAGGTGCAATTTTCTCAGTCTAATCTTACGAAAATTTATCAACTGAAATCAGCTATAGCTACTTTGAAACAGGAAGATCTTTCTGTGACTGTTTATTACACAAAAATCAAAGCCCTTTGGGCGGAACTCTCATCTATCGAGCCATCTGCTCCTTGCATATGCGGTGCAAGTTAACTCATTCTTGATCGTGATCATAGAGATAGGGCCATTGAGTTTCTCCAGGGTCTTCATGATCGTTTTTCCACCACTCGGAGCAATATCCTGTTGATGGAGCCTCTCCCATCCAGAGAGAAAATTTTTAGCTTCGTTAAACAAGAAGAAGTTCAACAATATCTTAACAACTCTGTTGTTCCTGTGGTTGATTCCGCTGCATTACATCTGAAACAGTCCGATCATCGTTCTTCGCGCTCTAATAACTCTGCTAAGCGACAGCTCCCTTATTGTGACCATTGCACTCGCTATAGGCATACCAGGTCTACTTGTTACCGCATCCATGGCTTCCCTGATCGTCCCAACAATCATGTTACAAATAATCCCAGTACTCCTGATCGTACTCCGTCATCAGTTAATGTTGTCAGTCCACCTGCAACATCCTTTACGGCTGAACAATACAGTCGTTTGCTAGCTCTAATCAATCAACCAGATGATAACAGCGCACGAGTCAACCTGGCAGGTATTAATAGTGTTCCTTGTAATAAATTAATTTCAAATTCTAATCCTACTGTTAATGCATCTTTATGGTATATCGATTCTGGTGCAACCCACCATATTTCCTGTGATATTACTGCATTTTCGTCCTACAAAGCAGTAATTAATCCTATCACAGTGCAACTTCCTGATGGTTCATTTTCAAGTGTGAAACACATTGGAACACTTATTTTTTCTCCTCATCTTATCTTACAAAATGTGTATCACATTCCTACTTTCACTTTAAATTTAGTATCCGTTACTCAGTTAACGAAGTCTTTAAATTGTATAGCTTCTTTTTCACCGGACACTTGTTTTTTTCAGGACCGCACCACGAAGATGGTGATTGGTAAAGGCATTCGTATCTCTGGACTCTATCAACTTCAACCATTTTTAGGAATTAATTCAGTGAATAAATTATGTCCATCCAAGCATATGGATATTTGGCATTGTCGTCTTGGACATCCAAGAAGTGATCGTCTCAAATTATTATGTAGCTATTTTCCGTTTATTAGTTCAGATTTCCATTTCCAATGTAAAGTTTGCCCAAAGGCAAAACAGACTAGGTTACCATTTAATAAAAGTTTAATTTCATCTAATTCAATTTTTTCTCTTATACATTGTGATATTTGGGGTCCATTCTTTATTCCTAGTACCAATGGTTCTCGATATTTTTTGACCATTGTAGACGATTACTCTCGATGCACCTGGCTTTATTTAATGCATTCCAAATGTGAGACATTCAAGTTCATTCAGTTTTTCTATAATTTTGTTCTAACACAGTATTCTACACATATTACCACCATGTCAACTGACTCTAAAATTATTCATCTTCCTGTCCTGCAAAAGATTCAAACGGACAATGGTTCTGAATTTCTTTCAAACAAATTTCAGTCATGGCTTCAATCTAAAGGAATCCATCATCAACGTAGTTGTATCCATACCCCTCATCAAAATGGAGTCGTCGAACGCAAGCACCGTCATCTACTAAATGTTGCACGTGCGCTGCGTTTTCAAAGCAATCTACCCATTCAATATTGGGGTGAATGTCTTTTAACAGCTGCATATCTTATTAATAAAATCCCAACGCCTTTGTTGAAAAATCGTTCTCCACACGAAGTTCTGCTCGGTACAGTTCCTAATTATAAAAATCTTCGTGTCTTTGGTTGTCTTTGCTATGCCAAAAATACCTCTATCATTAAAAAATTTGATTCTAGAGCTCATCCTGGCATCTTCATTGGTTATCCATTTAATCATAAAGGATATAAGATTCTCGATCTTGAAACAAAGAATATCTATGTCTCACGCGATGTCATATTTCATGAAACAATCTTTCCGTTTCAAGATGCCCTTCCACCTGTACAAGATTTTTTACATTCTGCTGAACCCACTGAATATGGTGATGATGTTTCACAAGACCTAGTTTTTCCACCAGCCTCGGTTTCTCCTACAGACATACTTTTATCTCCACAGGTTCAATATGATACTAATGTGTCATCTCTCTCTCTCCTGAATCCTCTACTCCAGAATCATCATCTCATTTAGAGTCTATCCATTCATCTCCTTCTCCTTCAACGGATGGTCCCAATGATTCTCCTTCCCCACCTCCGCGTCCAACTCGGACACATCGTCAACCACGTTGGTTAGACGACTATGAATGTTCTCTCAATGCATGTACTGCTTCGTGCGAGTCTCCTCTCACTTCTTCCCTTGATTTTGAGAAATTTTCACCTACCCACCAGAAGGCATTGGCCTCAATCATTAGTGCAGATGAACCACGCACATTTCAAGAGGCCATGAAACATTCTCACTGGAAAGAAGCCATGGCAACTGAAATTAAAGCCCTTGAGTCCAATAACACATGGACTGTCACTAATCTTCCACCAGGCAAGAAAGCTATCGGTTGTAAATGGGTATACAAAACTAAATTTAAGTCTGATGGTTCTCTCGAGCGTTACAAGGCACGCCTTGTTGCCAAAGGCTATACCCAACAGGAAGGTATCGATTATCATGATACTTTTGTTCCTGTTGCGAAACTTGTTACTCTTCGGGCTCTTCTTTCAGTTGCAGCGGTCAAACAATGGCCCTTACACCAACTTGATGTTAATAATGCATTTTTACATGGGGAGCTTTCTGAAGAAGTATATATGTGTATGCCCCCTGGCTTTCAAAAGAAAGGTGATTTTCGTGTTTGTCGCCTCAACAAATCTATATATGGGCTTAGACAATCCTCTCGCAAGTGGTTTGAAAAATTTTCTTCTGTTCTACTTGAATTAGGTTTCACTCAATCTCGAGCTGATCACTCTCTTTTTACTCATCACACATCGAATGATTCAATTTTTGTACTTGTCTACGTTGATGACATTGTCATCACAGGTAACAATGCCACACTCATCTCGTCTATCATTTCTCATCTCGAATCCAAATTTTCATTGAAAAATATGGGTAACCTTCGCTATTTTTTAGGTATCGAAGTCTCTCGCTCCTCCCAAGGCATTTTTCTCTGTCAGCGAAAATATGTCTTAGATATTTTACACGACTCTGGATTCACAGATTGTAAACCTTCTTCTTTCCCCATGGAGCAACATTTGAAATTGCCCCCTTCTGATGGCACACCATTATCTAATCCTAGTCAATATTGTCGCCTCATTGGTAGACTTCTGTATCTTAGTGTCACTCGACCGGATATTGCATATTCAGTCAATTATCTTAGTCAATTTATGCAACACCCTCGCACATCTCATCTAGATGCTGTCTTTCGTATATTACGTTTCCTTCGTAGTACTATCAATCATGGCATTTTCCTCTCCTTATCAAGTAACCTGCAATTGCAAGGATATACAGACTCTGACTGGGCTGGCTGTCCCACAACTCGTCGTTCCACTACAGGATATTTTACCATGCTTGGAGCTAGTCCAATTTCTTGGAAATCTAAGAAACAATCGACAGTTTCTCGATCCTCCGCGGAAGCAGAATATAGGGCACTTGCTAATCTCACCGCTGAATTACAGTGGTTAAAATACCTTCTTCGTGATTTAGGTATTTCAGATTCGAGTTCAATACCAGTTTATTGTGATAATCAAGCTGCAATTCACATTGCTGAAAATCCAGTTTTTCATGAACGAACTAAACATATCGAACTAGATTGTTATTTTGTTCGTGAAAAAATTATGTCTGGCCTCATTTCTCCAAGACACATCTCTACTTATCATCAACTAGCTGATATTTTTACAAAACCTCTAGGTGCTGATCAATTTCGTCGACTAGCTAGCAAGTTGGGTGTGTGTCCTGGTAGTTCACCCTCTCCAACTTGAGGGGGGGGGGGGGGGGTATTAGCAGATAATACAGTTTGTATATATCAGATACACTTTAGTTGGATAATCTCAATCGGATAAGAAGCTTCTCAACAGAAAGGTGCAGATCAACATTATCAACAAGTGATCAGTTTTATCTACACAAATAGATAGAAATTAGATCAGTTAGTTTAGGAATGTAATATATCTTGTACTTGTACTCTCCTTATATAACAACATCTGTAATTCTGAAAACATTGAATAGAAGTAAACATTTTCCTTGTGTAATTCTTTTAATATATGTCGAAATCAGATGAGGAACGCTGTGGTTACTTGAGTTTTGATAACTTTAGAATATTACTTAATATCATGTGAAACCTTAAAATACGCATGCAGATGGAGATGTTTCCAAGTCATTCACAACATATAAATTATCATTATTAATTCCTAGAGTACTGTTTACATATCCTTTTTACATATGTGATTAAGGGGTTGAGATTTATTGTTTAATAGGGTAAGAGTATGCAGGGAGACTCAATTATGGGCTAGGGTGGGCCATAGCAGGTAAACTTTCTAATTTTACAAAATTTATTACTGATATTGTATGATAATTTTAATTTTACAAAATTTATTACTGATAGTTGTATATATACGTGATCAATATTGTATTTTACAAATGTACCCGTATTTCATTAAAAATACACGAGTTCATATACATTCATGTTATACACGTACAAATTTACTAAAATAATCATTTATCTTATAAATAATCATTAAATTTGATAAAATTCATTTCACGCCTTTTAAAACTAAATTAATATTTTGCAAATTAAGAATAATCTTTTGATCTTTATCTTATAGAAATTTGTCCAAATTTTATGAAATCTTATTAAATCCAAAAAAATATATACAAATTTAAGATGAATTCAAAATATTATTATTTCTCAATAACAAAATTATTTCAAGATATGCACATATTCATGTGAGAAATTATTTTAATATATAAACAAATATATAAAAAGGCTCATGTCTGGCTTTTACGCTAGTTATTATTATTAATTATTAACAAAACAATGGAAACAAGGCTCTAAATTTCATGACGTCCTCACAAAATTATGTTACATACTCATACAAGAATAATTTTCCTAACTATATTTGGCTTTTGTTTATTTACAAGTATTCCATCTGTTCCATTCATTTCTATACACTTTCATTTTGGATGTCTCTTTCATTTCTATACATTCCAAAAATAGTAACTTTTAATAATATAAAACATTATTACCCCCACTACTTTCTCCCCTATCTCTATTTTATAATAATATAAAACACTACTACATCTACTATTTTCATCCACTATCTCAAACCTATTATTAAATATTGATAATTCCCACCACTTTACCCATTTTTTTATCTAATTTTACTTATTTTTTATACATTTTCTTGTTATTCGTGTCCAAACCAAACGTATAGAAATCAGGGAGGGAGTAATAGTTAAGGGAATAAAAACTCTAATTACCTATTTGTTATAGAACAAAAAGTAAATTTAGATGTTGACGGCTGTATTCAATGAATGATAGTGGACAAACGTGTCTTAATGGCTGCTATCGTGGTTCGTGACTAAACAGGTCCTCACAAGATGCCTACGTATCTCTGCTGTATAGAGAATCAAGCCAATAAAACGTAGTTCTAGAATGAAGGACGAGGGTCCTTATATAGGCGTCAGGAGCCTTGTGTTAGGGTATGTTTAGGAGTGTTTTGCTTGACAGGCAAGTATTATCCTCATCTGATAAGTGTTGTGACTCATCGTAGTATTTGGTTGGGATTCTGAATCCTTCTATCAAGATATTGTTATATTTGGACTCTTTTATGAGCTGCATATTTTCCTTTATTTATTAATTACGAAATTAATAAATACTTAGGGTTTCGGGCCTTTTGTCGGGCCTAATTCTTGGACCAAACTAGGTCTAATCAATATATCATTAATTATTTCTAGGGTTATATTTCAGCCCATATCATTTGCCCCCCAATTTCTGGAAAAAACCCTTCAAGATTTTTGTAGAAATTATTTCATACTTTTCCCGGAATTTTTCATTTTTTCAAAGCAAAAATGGCCAAGAATTAGGTATTTTTCGAACAGAAAATCCAGGTCATTTTCGACCAGGATTCTAGGTCTTTTTCGACCAGGATTCTAGGTCATTTTCGACCAGGACTGGGATGAGGTCGACTGTTTCGACCAGGAATTCTAGTATAAAATCAACCAAGAACTTTCGACCTCATTTTAATACATTTTCGACCAGGATTCCAGGTCATTTTCGACCAGGACTGGGATGAGGTCGACTGTTTCGACCAGGAATCCTAGTATAAAATCGACCAGGAATCTTCGACCTCATTTTAATACATTTTCGACCAGGATTCCAGGTCATTTTCGACCAGGACTGGGATGAGGTCGACTGTTTCGACCAGGAATCCTAGTATAAAATCGACCAGGAATCTTCGACCTCATTTTAATACATTTTCGACCAGGATTCCAGGTCATTTTCGACCAGGAATTTCAGGCACTTATTTCGACCAGAAAGTGAGATGAGATCGAATATGTCGACCTTAATTTTTAATGAAATTTCGAGCAGGATCTTTCGAGCTCATCTTTAGTCATTCTTCGACCAGGAATTTTAACATTCTTTCGACCAGGATTTCTAACATTCTTTCGACCAGGATTTCTAACATTCTTTCGACCTTGATTTCTTTATAAATTCGACCAGAAATTTTAAGGTATTTTTCGAACAGGATGCGAGGCGAGGTCGAGTAGTTCGATCTTGTTTTTTAGGTGTTTTTCGACCTCAAGCTTTCCGGGCACAACTTAGGCCTTTTTCGATTTCGATTTTTATTTCGAATTCGAACTTTTGTTTACTTTCGACTTTTTTCTGAGTTTATTATTATTCAATGCTCCTTTCAGGGCCTTTGAGCTTTGGGCCTCAAAATGTTTTGGGCCCAATTTCTTATCGGGCCTCGACCCGTTTTATGTTCAATTCCTGGACCCGTACTTTTATTTGGGCCATGGACCTTGAGAATTTTTGGGCCTTAATTTCCTCTAATCTCAATTTTTATTCGTATTGGGCCCTGGGCCTTGAATTTCTTTGAATTCAATAGTTGGGCCCTAATCTTTATTGGGCCTAACTCTATGGGCCCTAATTCTAGCAGCCCAAAGAATAGTTATGGGCCTTAACCGGCTGTAACCGGTTGATCTTACCTTTTACCGGTTAGTCAACCGGTTAGTAATTTTTCTATAAAAGAGTGAATCTTCACTTCTCATTTCTCACTTTTCACTTTCCAAATCTTTTCTCAGTAATTCTTCTTCAGTTTCTGGGTTTAATCTTCATACGTTTGAAGATTCTCTGGGTTTCTGGGTTTTGCGTTGAAGATTTTCTGGGTTTCATCTTCAACTGTTGAAGATTTTCTGGGTTTCTGGGTTTTGCATTGAAGATTTTCTGGGTTTCATCTTCAACTGTTGAAGATTTTCTGGGGTTTCTTTGAGTTTCTAGGTTTTCACCTTCATCCCTTGAAGGTTTTCTGAGTTTTTTGAATATTTTCTGCATATTCTTTGGAGATTTGAAGATGGCTGATCGTTCTGCTCAACGTTTGCAGAGAGTGAATCAAGCGTCGAAAAGAGGTATCACTATTCGTTCTTCTTCTATGTCTTTACAAGATATGATTCTAGAACGTAGTGATGAGTATCCCTCTATATCGCACTTAGATTCCTTCAATCATAGCAATAGATTTCATGATGCTGAAAAAATTGCCGATTATAAAAATATGTATAGAATTAAGCCACCTTATAGGTTAGTCCCTGCTGGTCCTGGGGATCGTTCCTGCCATTGGCGCCCAAATGCTCTTTGCATTTATAAGGGGGTCCTTGCTGCGGGAGTTCGATTCCCATTTCACCCATTTATTCCCCAGCTTTTAGCCGACGTAGAAATTAACCCTTGTCAGCTACCTCCAAATGCTTGGAGGTTGATTATGTGTTTTATTGTTTTATGTTTAAAAAACAAATTTCCTCTTTCTGTCTCCCTTTTTAGAAAGATATTCCAATTTAAGAATAGCTCTTCTATAACCTTGGGTTGGGTGTACATTAGTCACCGTTCTTCAACACCCCCCATTTTCCATCCAAAATCCATCCCCGACAACAACCCCAAATGGAAAGATGAGTTTATGTACTTGATGTGGGATGGAGGGGATTGGGGCACCCTTTTTCAGAGCTCGTTTAGTAGAGTGTCAGATGGTAGTCCAGATGACATTGTCCTGACTGAGGAGGAGGCTCACGCTTATGATGAGCTTATCAAGGATGATTATGCCACCAGGGCATGGGAGCTCCTGGATGAGTTTTTGCTTAAGTCTCTGAAACTCTCAAAAGTTTCTGACAAGGGTAATTCTTATTCTTACTTTCTTTTTGCTTGTTAAGATTGTCCTTACACTCATTATGTTTTCCTTTATTTTTGTTTGCAGCTGCTGAGTTCATTAACAAGCAGAATGAACCGGAAGGTGGGGAGACTGCCCGAATTAAGAGGGCTTGTTTGAAGGACCCCAGACTGGCTACTAAGGGGCCTTCTATTCTGAGGCCTCATGTGGCTGAGGTTGAAGAAGCTGAGGGCTCTTCCTCAGTTAAGAGCTCGGTTTGGCGCCCCAACTGGGGGATCAAGAAGAAGGACACCATAGTAGGGGTGGCCGCACATGCCATTGAGTGGTCACACCACTCTTTGACTCCTTGTGATTACAAGGATTTTGTGGCTAACTCCTCTATTGAGGGGGTAGAGAGTGCGGGCTCTCAAGCCTTTGCTGCTGTAAGTTATTAATCTCTTTTTCTTCTTGTACTCCTTAGTATATTTTTCGAGTTATTATCCTAACTTGTAACTTGCTCGCAGGCCAATGCTAGCTTTCAAGGAGCCTTATTCCAAGCTAAAGCCTGGTGTGCTTCCTCAGAGGCCAACAAGGCTAAGTTTGATAAGGCTCAGTTGGAGGTTGGTTCCCTTAGAGCCTCTTTGGAGAGTAGGGAGAAGGAGCTGTCTGATGCCCATGCGGAGCTGGTAGAGCTCAGGAAGGGGAAGGAGTGTCACGTTGATGCGTACCTTGACTCTGATGAGTACAAGGATTTGATTACTAAACACGATGATTTCCTCTTTCCTGTCCAATATACTAAAGGATTGGATGATGCATTGGCTGAGGTTTCAAGGAGACTCCCTAGATCCCTCACTATTTCTGACTTTCCCAGCCCCCACGCTCCTACTCGTTTGGAGATGGCCTTGGCTGGAGAGGAAGACATGGATGAGGACGACATGATTCTTGCTCCCGATCATGTCTCTCATCCAGGTGAAGAGTCTGAGGAATCCAGCTCCGGTGAGGAAGAAGAGTCTGAGGAAGGAGAGGAGTCTGGAGAGGAGTCTAGCTCCGAGGATGGTGACGCTTAGTCATAGCTAGTTATTAGCTTTTTCTTTATTTTCTGTAATTCTGCCTTCGGGCATAACTTAAACTCTATTGCAAGTCGCTTAATTTATTTGCCTTTTAATTTCTTGGGTTTGCATACTTAATTAGTACTTTAGATCACATAAACATCAATATGCAATGCTTGTAGAATATTTTTGAAATTACTAAATGAATTCATAACTTGAAAAATGGGTTCAACCCTTACATAGTATACTACTTCTACCTCAAGTTTTAAAAACTTGGATTGGTTTATCAACCTTATTTCTACTTGTCCTAATAGTGAGTCCAGTTAGGACACACTTAAATATAATAAACTTTCAAGTTTGCAGCATGCCAAGTTCTAGGCACTTCAATTCCTTCCAGAGTTTCCAGCTTGTATGAGCCTCGTCCATATACATTTTTAACCCGATAGGGTCCTTCCCAGTTTGGGGCTAATTTTCCCTTTTGTCCAACTCCAGATGCTTCAATCTTTCTAAGGACCAAGTCACCTTGACGAAAGAATCTTTCTTTAACCCTTAGGTTGTAGTAGAAAGATGCTCGTTTCTGATGTTCAACTATCTTGGCATTCGCCTCATCTCTAACTTCGTCAATTAGATCTAAAGCTAGCCTCAAGCCTTCTTCGTTCGCCTCTGATTCATAAGCTTCAACTCTAGGAGATGCATGAGTGATTTCTACAGGAACCACTGCTTCTGCCCCATAAGCTAGTAGGAATGGAGTTGCCCCAGTAGTGACTTTGCAGGTAGTACGATATGCCCATAGAATGGGGAGCAATTCATCTACCCAAGTATTTCTGGAGCATTCAACCCTTTTCTTCAGTCCATCTAGGATTATCCGATTTGCAACCTCAGCTTGCCCATTTGCTTGAGGATGGGCAACAGAAGTGAAGCGCAACTTGATATCATTTTCATCGCAGTATTTCTTGAACTCATCATTATTGAATTGAGTTCCATTGTCTGTTACAAGGACTCGTGGAATTCCATACCTGCATATCACATTTTCCCAGAAGAATTGCATCACTTGCTTGGTGGTTATCTTGGCTAATGGCTTAGCCTCAATCCACTTGGTGAAGTGGTCAATTGCAACTATCAAGAATTTTATTTGAGCACTCGCCATTGGAAATGGCCCAAGTATATCCATTCCCCACATAGCAAAAGGGATAGGAGAGTTAATGGATGTCATCATCTCAGGTGGTTGTCTAACCACGGGTGCATGTTTCTGGCATCGTTCACATTTTCTCACATAGCTCTTAGCATCAGCAAGCATGCTTGGCCAATAGAAACCTAAACGGGTGACTTTATGTGCAAGGGCTCTGCCCCCCAAGTGTTGCCCACAGATTCCTTCATGCACTTCTTTTAGGGCCAATTCCGCCTCTTGGGGTCTCAAACACTTCAGATAAGGAATGATGAAAGACTTTTTGTATAGGATTCCCTCAATTAGGGCATACCTTAGTGCTCTGACGTATAGCTTTCGTGCTTCTGAAGTGTCGTTGGGCAGCCACCCAGTTTCCAGATGAGCTTTGATGGGATCAATCCAACAACTGGTAATACCAATGGGTGCTACCAACTTTCCGTTGATGCTTGGGGTCTTCAAGACCTGAAAGTATACACTTCCTGCATAATTTTCAATTTCAGAAGAGGCAAACTTAGACAAGGCATCAGCCTTCACGTTTTCCTCCCTCGGAACGTGCTCCACAAACTTAGACAAGGCATCAGCCTTCACGTTTTCCTCCCTCGGAACGTGCTTGGCCAATAGAAACCTAAACGGGTGACTTTATGTGCAAGGGCTCTGCCCCCCAAGTGTTGCCCACAGATTCCTTCATGCACTTCTTTTAGGGCCAATTCCGCCTCTTGGGGTCTCAAACACTTCAGATAAGGAATGATGAAAGACTTTTTGTATAGGATTCCCTCAATTAGGGCATACCTTAGTGCTCTGACGTATAGCTTTCGTGCTTCTGAAGTGTCGTTGGGCAGCCACCCAGTTTCCAGATGAGCTTTGATGGGATCAATCCAACAACTGGTAATACCAATGGGTGCTACCAACTTTCCGTTGATGCTTGGGGTCTTCAAGACCTGAAAGTATACACTTCCTGCATAATTTTCAATTTCAGAAGAGGCAAACTTAGACAAGGCATCAGCCTTCACGTTTTCCTCCCTCGGAACGTGCTCCACATAACATTCATCAAACTGAGTCATGATGGCCTTAAAAAGTTTCAAGTACTTGGCCATGACTTCATCTCTAGCTTCAAACTCCCCATTTACTTGGGAAACCACCAGCCTCGAGTCTCCACATACTTTCAGAGTTTTGGCCCTCAGGGCTCCAGCCAGCCCTAAGCCAGCAATCAAAGCTTCATACTCAGCCTCATTGTTTGTCGTTGGGAAGTCAAGTTTCAGTGCATACTCTATTATGAATCCATAAGGACTTTGTAGCACTAAACCAGCTCCACTTGATTTTGTTTTTGATGCTCCATCAAAATAGAGCACCCAACATTCTTTGGACACCATGTCTTTATCCTTGTTATCTTCCACTAATACTTCCTGCCCCCCGACTTCTTGGTTGTCAATGGTACATTCAACCATGAAGTCAGCGAGTGCTTGAGCTTTTATGGCCGTGCGAGGCTTATACTTGATATCAAATTCCCCCAACTCAATAGCCCATTTGATCAATCTTCCACTAACTTGAGGGCTGTGCAGAATGTTCCTTAAAGGTTGATTAGTCAAAACTTCTATTTTGTGTGCCTGGAAGTATGGACGTAGCTTTCTTGAGGCCATTATCAAGGCTAAAGCAAATTTCTCTATGGTAGAGTAGTTTATTTCTGCCCCATGCAAAATCTTACTCACATAGTAGATGGGTTTTTGAACCTTCAATTCTTCTTTTACCAAAACAGCTCCAAGGGCAGTGTTGGAGACTGCCAAGTACAGATAGAGAATCTCTCCTGGCTTTGGTTTTGCCAACAGTGGTGCTTCAGCCATGTATTTCTTCAGGGCCTCAAAGGCTTCTTGGCTTTCAGGTGTCCACTCGAAATTTTTTACATTTTTGAGTGCCTTGAAGAAAGGTAAGCACTTTTCTCCTGACTTGGAGATGAACCTTCCCAAAGCCGCAACTCTTCCTGTCAATTTCTGCACGTCCTTAACAGACTTGGGTGGTTCCATGTCTAGAATTGCTTTAATTTTGTCGGGATTAGCCTCGATTCCTCTCTTGGAGACCATCAGGCCTAAAAACTTCCCTGAGCCTACCCCGAAGGCACATTTTGCTGGATTTAACATCATTTTGTGGTGCCTCAGCACTTCAAACGCTTCCTTAAGATGCTTTATATGGTCTGCCTTATCGAGGCTCTTGACTAGCATGTCATCCACATAAACTTCCATTGTTTTGCCAATTAGTGGTTCAAAAATCTTGTTCACCAATCTTTGGTATGTTGCCCCTGCATTCTTAAGTCCAAAAGCCATGACTAAATAACAGAAAACACCAAAGTCGGTGATGAATGATACCTTGGAGATGTCGTCCTTGTGCATCTTGATTTGGTTGTATCCACTGAAGCCATCCATGAAACTTAGCATCTCGTGCCCAGCAGTGGCATCTATCAAAGCATCAATCCTTGGTAAGGGAAAACAATCCTTAGGACATGCATCATTCAAGTAGGTGAAGTCCACACACATTCTCCACTTTCCATTAGCCTTCTTGACCATCACGGGGTTAGCCAGCCATTCAGGGAACTGAATTTCTTCAATGAAGCCTACTTCCAAAAGTTTTTCTACCTCCTGCTTGATAGCTTCTTGTCTTTCTGGAGCAAAATTTCTTTTCTTTTGTTTCACTGTCTTCCTTTCAGGATCCACATTCAATTTGTGGGTTATCAATTGGGGATCAATCCCTGGCATATCAGCTGCTGTCCAAGCAAATACATCACTGTTTTCTTGAAGAAAGGATGTCAACTTGCCTTTCATAGATTCAGGTAGTAGGGCTCCAATATAAGTGACCTTGTCTAGTTCTCCTGGAATGAGGGGAATGGGAACAAGATCCTCAGTTGGCTTTCCTCTTCTTTCTTCATTGTTTCTGATGTCCATGTCTTCAATTGGGAGAACCTGCCCCCCGACTCCGTCCGGCCTTAACGCGGCTACATAACAGCTCCTGGCCGTCTTCTGATCACCCCTTTCTTCTCCAACACCATTCCTAGTTGGGAACTTGATTTTTAGGTGGTAAGTTGAGGCCACAGCCTTAAAAGTGTGAAGGCCGGTCCTTCCAAGGATGGCGTTGTAGGTCGAGGATGCCTTAATTACCACAAAATTCAACATTTGAGTTACCTCTTTTGGTTCCTTACCAATAGTTACAGGCAACAGAATTGTGCCTTCCACTTTAGATTCCACCCCATTGAACCCGTAAATGGGCATGTTTGTGGGGACCAGTTGGGAATCATTATACCCCATCTTCAAGAACGTGTCATGGAAAAGGACATCAACAGAGGCCCCATTGTCCACCAAGACTCGTTTTACCTCATTATTTCCAATTACTGGGGCTATCACTAGAGGATCATCATGGGGGAACTTCACCCCTTCAAGGTCAGAATCATCAAACCCAATTGTCATCTCGATTTTTGCACGCTTGGGTGCTTCTCCAACAATATGCATTACTTCTCGGGCATAAGCCTTCCGAGAGTTCCTTGTAGTTCCGGCTGCGGTTGGTCCTCCTGAAATCATGTTGATCACCGGTCCTCGGGTTGGCGGGTTACGACCTTGATCTCGGTCCCCATCCCTTCGATCATAGTCCCTCGTAGGGGGTTCCTGTCTTCGTCCTTGGTGAATTTATTCAACTTCCCTTTTCGAATCAGAAACTCAATTTCATCCTTGAGTTGCCTGCAATCATCAGTATCATGGCCTGAATCTTTATGGTATCTACAGTACTTGTTCTTATCTCTCTTTTCTGGATCTCCCCTTAGTGGCTTCGGCCATCGAAAGTCCCTATCTTTCTCAATGTCATAAAGGATTTGACTCCTTGGGGCATTCAATCTTGCATATTCAGTAAACTTTGTGCCTGGATTGCTCTTCACTGGAGCTGAATCAGAGTCTCTAGTCGTACGAGGATATTTGTCCTTGACATCATACTCTTGCTCCGCCTTTCGCTTCTTCCAACCACCATTATTCCCACTTCCTGTTGCGGGAGTGTCAGTTTTCTTCATGCTTTCTTCAGCTTTGATGTACTTTCCCACCCTTTATTGGAGCTCAGCCATGCTCTCGGGGGGGTGTTTGGCCAATGACATCTTGAAAAAGACATCCGTGGTTCCTTGTTGGAGGGCTATCATAGCTACCTTATTATCTAGATCAGGTATATTCAATGTCTCCTTGGTGAAACGCTTGAGATAATCTCTCAACGTCTCGTTCTTTCCTTGAGTTAAGTTCATGAGTGAAGCAGAGCTTTTTTCATGTACTCGTCCACTAATGAACTGATTGATGAAGGCCGTGCTCAAATCTCTGAAACAACTGATAGAGTTGGGCGGCAAGCGGCTATACCATCTTTGGGCCATGCCAGCCAGGGTTTGAGGAAACGCCCTACATTTAAGAGCATCAGTGACTGGTTGCAGCAACAGTGCATTCGAAAAAGTTCTCACATGGGTTGCGGGATCGCCCGTTCCATCGTATGCCTTGATAGTAGGCATCTTGAATTTCCTTGATACATGAGCGTCCATTACCTCTTCAGTAAAAGGTGGAATAGGATCGTCTGGGTCACCCAGCTGTGTTAAAACACGGGGATCTGACCTGGGAATCTCTGTCCTTCTAGCTCCTTCTTGCCTTCTTGAAGGTGTTCCTAAATCAATTAGAGGGACATCTCCTGCCCCTTGGTTCGAAGGCTGAGTCTGCCTCCTTTGTTGCTCCATCTCCATGCTTCTCTTTAATTTCTGGATCTCGGCCTCATGAGCCCTTATCCTATCCATGGCAGTCATAGGTGCCCTTGTAGTTGCCCCCAGATTCCTTCTTTCAAGGGGCTCTTTGCTGGCTCTTCTTCTTCTGGGTGCTTGATCTCATCCTTCATCAGACGAGTTGTCAGAGTAGGGCCCAGAATAATCCAAGTATCTTCCTTCAGGGATGGGTCCCAATCCTCGAATGTATGGTCCATGATTTATTGGGGCATGACCACTCCCTCCGGTTTCAGGGGGATAGTTGGGCAGTCCGTATGCTGGATTTGTGCTCATAGGAAGCACAGTTGTGGAGATCTGTGCTCCATGGGGAAGGTTATGGTCGAGGGGTGAGACAACCATCTGAAGAGGGTTCGTCTCATTCTGAGGTATGGAAGTTTGGGGATTCGTCCCTTGTGGTTGAGAAACCATCTCCGTGGTGAGGGGTATCGTCCCTGCTGGTTGAGAAACCACTGTCGTGAGGGGTAACGACCCTGGTTCCGTGGTGGTTGGAACAGTGGCGGTGACAATTGATTCGGTAGCGATTGCTGTTCTTCGTGTTCTAGCCATGGTTGTTGTAAGAATTTCCACAGACGGCGCCAAATGTTATAGAACGAAAAGTAAATTTAGATGTTGACGGCTGTATTCAATGAATGATAGTGGACAAACGTGTCTTAATGGCTGCTCTCGTGGTTCGTGACTAAACAGGTCCTCACAAGATGCCTACGTATCTCTGCTGTATAGAGAATCAAGCCAATAAAACGTAGTTCTAGAATGAAGGACGAGGGTCCTTATATAGGCGTCAGGAGCCTTGTGTTAGGGTATGTTTAGGAGTGTTTTGCTTGACAGGAAAGTATTATCCTCATCTGATAAGTGTTGTGACTCATCGTAGTATTTGGTTGGGATTCTGAATCCTTCTATGAAGATATTGTTATATTTGGACTCTTTTATGAGCTGCATATTTTTCTTTATTTATTAATTACGAAATTAATAAATACTTAGGGTTTCGGGCCTTTTGTCGGGCCTAATTCTTGGACCAAACTAGGTTTAATCAATATATCATTAATTATTTCTAGGGTTATATTTCAGCCCATATCACTATTCACTCAAGTTATGTGAAATATAAAAAAATTTATTTTGAATTTAAGATGGGTACCGTAAATGTAATTCGTATATAAAGAAATACAAACGTCCACAAATGTGGACTCCTTGACCCCCCTTTCCCGACATCCATGTTTTTTATTTCTTTCTTTCACATGTTTATTCTTTTTTACGTCTCTCGTTAGTTTTCAAATGTGGGCTATATATACAGGATTGGAGTCCACAAATATGTGTGAATGGTTGCTCATCTGGTAAGCTGTCTCTGGAATGTGCATGTATTTTCTGCTAAATCTTGCATCTATATTTATTTTGCATGTTAATATATAATTCCTTGTTTGCAGGCTGCTGTATATATTTTCCAGAAGATCATTTACCACAAGCTTATGCTATCATAATGGCTAGGCATATTACTTCAGATTCTTCCATGCAAAAGGTCTATATTCATGATGGTGATGATCAGGGGTACACAATCTCTATATTTTTGTTTTGCCTACGTAAAAGATAGGCTCTTTTTCTTTGTGCACATAGATTCAGTTCTGTATCTTGACCTTTTTAGCTTTTCAATTCATACTTTAGGGATTATAAGTTACAATCTCTGTTTTCATCTGCTAGTAAAACAAGTAAAGAATTCCAGCCAAACACAAACAATTTTTTCTATGATTATGTATGTATGATTATAGTATATGAGGGTTTATGGGTTTGTTGTAGGAGGAAATGATTATCATATATGTCGAAATCACATGAGGAACGCTGTGGTTACTTGAGTTTTGATAACTTTGATGAATATTACTTAATATCAGGTGAAACCTTAAAATACGCATGCAGATGGAGATGTTTCCAAGTCATTCACAACATATAAATTATCATTATTAACTCCTAGAGTACTGTTTACATATATCCTTTTTACATATGTGATTAAGGGGTTGAGATTTATTGTTTAAAAGGGTACAACGTACAAGTATGCAGGGAGACTCACTTATGGGATAAGGTGGGTCATAGTCGGGTAAACTTTTTAGTTTTTCAAAAATTGTTACTAATATTGTATGATATTGTATGATAATTTTAATTTAGCCCAGGTTAAAAGAATCTCAAAAACGATAACAAGTTAGAAATTTAGGTCTGTTTATAATAATATGGTTAGAGATTTACTTATTTTGGAGATCTAAAATCATGCTTCTTAATTAATTCTTATTCATTAAAAGTAACTGTTAGAAGAAGAAACGAGTAATTCCCAATTTCTGACAGGTTGAAGTACAAATTACATACAAAAGATAAAATAATGACTTATCACTCAAAAATCCATCAGCAAGTTTACTTCAACTTCCTCGTCAATATTTGTTTACAAAATTAGAATTAATCCGATAATTTCTTATCCTTTACATAAAAAGTAGCCCTACTTTTTCATACTACAACTTAAAATAATTTATTTATTAACTTTATTAAAAATTAAAAAAAATCTTGAAAAATAGTTATATACTTTTTAATTTCTATTATTTTAATTTTATTTGGCTTCTACTATATAGTATAATTTTATTAAAAAATTAAAAAATATGCACATTTTCTACTAAATAACAAATATTTCATTTTCATTTTAGATTTAATTTGATATTTTGCTAGTGTTATTAATGGGTAGAGTAAAAATAAATGACAGTTGTACAAGTAATATTAGTAATGTAAAATCAATATAACACATACATTACATAATAAAAATATACGTAAAATAACATATTTTAAATAAGAAAATCATAATTTTTTATGATAAAAATATAAGATGTAAAAAATTTTAATCTAAAATTTTTAACCCAAGTCATTTTAAGATCCTGGTCCTCCCGGATGCAGGGTGACCAACAATTAGCCCAAATGGAACCCTTTTTGAAGCACAAAGTCTTCAAATATTTATAATAGATACAGTCATCTTCCTAATTAATGTGTGATGTGCTTGCAAAAAGTTTGAAATGAGATATTCGGGCCTACATATTACATACAATCTTTTGTATTAACTACTAAATCCACTGTAATCATCAGATATAAGGGACACTGTATGTTGGCACCTTTTACTGCTGGGTGGCAAATGGATGAAAAGCCTCTTGTAATAGCTAAATCTGAGGTAAGCTTTGTGTAATGTTTCGTTTAAACATTCATAGTCCAGTAAACGAGACACACCACTGTTTACATTGGCATGGCTTCGACGAAAGTCCATTTAACCATCAAATGTTTGCTAGAAGTTGTTCCTTTTCTATGTAAATTGACTGTTAACTGATTGTGTAGGGTTCCTATGTCTATGACACAAATGGGAAAAAGTATCTTGATTCTCTTGCTGGTCTATGGTGCAGGGGCGGACCCAGGATAAGAAATCTACCTGGGCTGGAATAATTTTTTTTTTCGCGAACATAATAAAAAGGATAAATAACCAAACTAGCATAAGAATATGTCATAAAACAGATAATAAGCGTACATGTAAACTGGAAAACAAGATTTACTTACATCATTTGAGTTGTACTCGACGATTCTTTTGAGCATAAAATTCATCTATCACTTCATCTATATCAATATCTTCAGCAAACTCCCTTTCAACGTTGATAAGCATAGAATCTCTCAAATATTCATCCCCCATTTTATTTCGAAGTTCGGTCTTCAATAATTTCATAGCTGAAAAAACCCTTTCTGTAGTTGCTGTAGAAACAGGGAGAGTCAACACAAGACAAATCAACCTATAAATCAAATTGTAGTGTTCTGCCTTTCCTGTATCAACTAGTTGTACACATAACTCAGAAAGAGTAGACAAACTCTGAAATTTAGCATGTTTAACCACATCAATCTTGTAATGATCAAGTTGGAGTTGAAGATGGTACATATCTTGTTGACTAAAATCAGCAGGATAAAAGGTACTTGCAAGAGTACAAATATGCTCCTTGTCAAACAAACCAAAATTATTCTTCGGTTCTAAAGATAAACTTAATCTCAAAAGCTCCACGGCATGATCATTGAACCTATACTGTAGCTCTTCTAACTGGAAATCAATTGCAGAATTAAATACATCATAATGATAATGATGCTCAACTGATATATCATCACTTTGTCGCACAGAACGAAATTCATCCATATAACGAGCACTCATATCTGGTACAGTAATTCCATTCTTTTCACATACCGATATGACATAATGCAAAAGAACATCAAAACCATCATCTCTCAAAGATTGTAGCAATTCTTTTGTTGTTGCAACTAAATCCATGGCATTCAAGATATCAATTGATTTACTTTGTAAAGCTCGGCAAAGCAAATCAATAATGCCCATGATTTTATGCATCAAGTATAACACAAATAAAAACTTAAATGATTTTAGTGCCTTTATAGTACCCCTAGCTTCTCCACGTTGATCATTAACTCTTTTCCAACTCTTGAATCCATCAATGGTAAATGCATGTTGTGAAGATGCATCACTTTCAAATAAATAACATGGAAAACAGAAAGCTGCATCTTTCGAAACTGAGTACTCTAGCCACTTGAATGTGTTGAACCAAGATGCTTGAAACCGGCGACGTTGAGTTCCAAACTCAGTAGCTGGATATTGGTCTCTACGCAGTTGAGGTTGACATGGTCCCAATCTAATGTATTCACGTCTAATGTCATCACGAACATTAGGTGGATACTTCCAAATTGAACGACGAAGACCTGGATCACGTTCAAGGGATGCAAGATCAAATTCTGAAGTATCACTAGGAGTAGCAGTACCACTGGAAGTAGTTGTAGGAGTAGCACTAGGAGTAGCAGTACCACTAGAAGTAGCTGTAGGAGTAGCACTAGGAGTAGGTGTAGGGGTAGCCATACCACTAGAAAAATAGGAGAACAATGTCTTTCTCTTTTTATCTTGACTCCTGCATAAAACCAAATTTAATTAATTGAAAGATATAATATAGAATAACAATGTGTACCATGTGTATGCAAGCTATCCAACTAGCTAGCCTGTCTTTATTTTATGTGGAGTCAAGATATGTATGCTGTTCTGAAATGGACTGTTTCCTAAGTGTCATTCCTCAAGTTTGCAGCTTCGTGTGATGTGTCTTGGGTTTCAGTGCTTTCGTTATATATGAGTCTCGTATGATATTGTAGAAATAAAAAAAGAATGTGCATGAACAAATTAAGTTTGCCAAGATCACACTCACAAAAAAAATGCCTGGATTACATGTTGATTATAACAAGTCGCATATGAAATGGGAGACAAATGGAATAAAAATTTCAGAAATGCACTAGATTAATTTCCACCAGCATTCCAGCTGCCTTGATTCTTAAATTCATTCAAGGGAAAGATTATGCATCTTTGGGCAAAGTAAGGTTGAATTTAATAGTCATCAGCAGAAAGATAGGTAGCAAGCAACATAAAATGGGACAAAAACTTGACCATTTTTCTTATCTTTTGATGCTATAGAATAACAATTTTGAGTGGCTAAGTATAGAAGATGAGTCTGTCTGTCTGTCCGTCCACTCGAATATCAATTTTTCTTTCATGTTCCATCAAAGACCACAAATTTATACCCCCAATTAAGCTTGGCAAAACTGATGCAAATACAGAGGAATCACCCCCAATTATACTATACAGTATACATCCCAAAATCACATAAGCTAATTTTAGAAAGTGATGTCTACAGACTACACAAGCTGACAAGCACACACTCACAAATCACAATCAAGAAAATTCATGTGAAAGCTAATTTTTATATCAAAAGACAGATACAAATTTGTGGATAACAACATTCTCTCATCTTTGCAAAGCGAAATAACACAATTTCAGCAAACTCGGAAGTCGGAATTCAGCAGCAATTTTAGTCAAAATAACAAGTAACAACATTCTCTCAAGTCTCATCTTTAGAATTAAGATGCTAGGAAGGTACTTACATTTTAGTGTAGACTCGGAAGTCGGAATTTAGCAGCAGAAGATTAAGTTTTAAGAGGCTGAGTTTGTCGACCTAATTTCTTCAATTTGGGGATAGCATCTAATGGGTTGGGCTATAACAGGACTGTCTTTTTTTGCTACCCGGGCTGGATACTTTGTTGGATTAAATGCTAAATGGGCCGTTAAATTTTCCCCAGGGCTGCAGCCAACCCCAGCCCAGCTGGTGGTCCGCCCCTGATGGTGCACAGCCTTAGGTACCCAATTTATATATATGTTTCTAATCTCTGCCTTTGAAGTCCTTCTGGTGCTCTACTTTTTTTGATCCTGTTAATTTTTCGGCATATACTTCTTCTGCTTAGTATCTATTATAGCAAAACATATTGTTCTGCAAAACATGTTCAGTTTGCAGAACATTCATGTTCAGTTTGTAGAACTTACATGATTTTCCAGATTTTCAATGAAATATTGATTTTCATAGAATATAGTTTGCAAAACAGTACATTTTGCAAATTTTTGATTACAAAATATGATCTATTTTGTCAAATTTAGATTGCAGAACATACTTGGTCTCCACGTCTGCACAAAAAAGGTGGTCTGCATATATAGAACTTAACTCATATATCTAATACTCGAACATCAATTTTTTGGAGAAACATTTTATTCCATGCAATTTTACATAAATGCCCCTCAAAGTGAAGTTAAGTCTAAAAATACTATGACATGGATGAGAATCGAACCTTTGACATTCCAAATCTAGATCATTGGGCTAAATACATATTTGATAACATTTTAAAATTCCTTAGATATATGCATCAATCAATGTATGTCATATATTATTTACCTATCAATCATATGTCTTTCAACATTATCCATTTTATCATTTTACACATTATTAATTATATACATACAAGAATCTTTATCTTGTATTATTTTTCTAGTAGAAGTTGGAAATTGAGTTTGGATCTTACATAAATCTTTGAAGGATAACTTATAGACAAAAAAAATCTCATTTTTATAATATTATGAAAGATTTTGGTCTATTTGACTTATAATTTTAAAATATATATATATATATATATATATATATATATATATATATATATATATATTACATATATTATTTATAATAAAATTCGTGTACTCCATAAAATTTCGGAGGATATTTTTCTTTATTTCTGCTGGTGGTTTTGAAAATATATTGTACAATATTCTCAAACCACCCCAAATCAGCGGACCCCTTCCTAAACTGACTTTTGGAAATTCGAATTCTCGGTACATACATGTTAATTGCGATTTGGGAGAGTCGGATGCCTAATATATTTATAATTCATATATATATATATTAAACTGTAGGCATACATTTTGTACAAATAATTGGATTTGTATTAACTATAGTATATGAGGTCTGAGATAAGTGACATAAATGAAATCACAACCTATGATAGGTAACATGTCACATTTTAATCCATCAAATTTTACAATAATGTACCTCAACTTGCTATGAATATACCATTATGCCCTCCGAATTATATTATTTACATATTATATATCTTTTGATTAATATATTTTGTTATTTAATATATCTCTAAATACACAAGTAAATCCTTATAAGTTATATCTATTTTATTAGTGATACCTACGTTATTTTATTTCATGTAGAAGTTCCAAATAGAATCTAAATCTTAATTCTGAGCTTGTATATCTAGATATAAACCCGGTAAAGATCATATTTTGAGCTATTTTTCTGTTTTAATGTACGAAAGCACATATAAACCATGTCCAATGCATACACTTGTAATTCAAATAAATTTTATATATTTGGAGAAGAAAATGATCAAGATAAAAATAAGGTATATACATTTTTAAATGAAAGAACTTATAGAACATGTTCGATGCAAAAACATGTATTCAAAGAAATTTTATATACCCACCAACTTATATTATTTACATATTATATATCTTTTGATTAATATATTTTGTTATTTAATGTATCCCTAAGTACACAAGGAAATCCTTATATATATTTTATTAGTGATACTTACGTTATTTTATTTCATGTAGAAGTTCCAAATAGACTCTAAATTTGAATTCCGAGCATTTACATCTATATACAAACCCTGTTATACTTCGAACTATTTTTCTGTTTTAACGTATGAAAGCACATATAAACCATGTCCAATGCATACACATGTATTCAAATAAATTTTATATATTTGGAGAAGAAAATGATCAAGATAAAAATAAGATATATATATATATATATACATTTTTAAATGAAAGAACTTATAGAACATGTCCGATGCAAAAACATGTATTCAAATAAATTATATATACTTCACAAACATAGTGATTAAGTTAAAAATATGATATACATTTTTAAAACTTGACTAAACTCAAATTTTAATTATTACAAAATTCAAGAATCCTAAAAACATTATGATTTCAATTTAAGATCAAATGTGAAAGATTTGGTTGTATTTGAGTCATATTTTGAAAAAATATACTCTCTCTGTCCCCGAAAAGATTGAGATGGTCAATAATGCACTAATTTTAAGAAAACTACAATTGACTATTACTTTTACACGCCAAATATGAAAATGTAACTACAGTTGACTATTACTTTTACACGTAAAAAAAGATGACGTTTTGGGGAGATGTAAACAAATGGTAGCAACGTGCTTTCTTTATTCTTGAATTGTGGCCCCGTTTTCATATAGTTCAAATAATCTAATGAACATCTCATGCAAGTCTCATGTGCTACATTATTATGGTTTAGTGAAAGTACATTTAGTACTTTAATATTGTAAAAGTTACTTTTTAGATATAATAAGAATGTTAGGGTCATTATTTTGGGACATGCAAAAAAGGAAAGGTTATTTTTTATGGTTCGATTTTTTATATCAAACTGTAGGCATGTATTTTAAATAATTAATCGAAGTTGTACTAACTATAGTATATGATGCCATAAGTGACATAAATGAAATCAAAAACTATAATAGGTAACATGCCACATTTTAATCCATCAAATTTTACAATTATGTACCTCAACTTGCTATGAATTTACTATGACACCCTATGAATTATATTATTACATATTATATACACGAAAATCCTTATATCTATTTTCTTTTATTTTATTAATGACACTAATGTTATTTTATTTTATGTAGAAGTTCCAAATAGAATCTAAATATAAAGTTCGAGCTTCTATATACAAGCTCCGTAAAGATTATTGTAACACCCCCATCTATATCTAAATGAGGGGCTACTTATTAAACACTAAACCTACAAACAGAGCACTAAAATAATCTCTAAATAATAATAATTAAACAGTCTAATAATCTCCAAGATAATATTAAACCTCCAAAACGGTTCAAAGCAATAAATATAAAAAAACCAAAATGTCTAAAATAATATTCAAGTCTAAATAGCGATAGAAGTCTGCAAATCTTAATCAATGATATAAAGGGGTGGCTCTCCATCACACAGTCCCAGATCCCCCTAAGCACCTGCCAGAAAAAGAATACGGTATGAGCCAATCGCCCAGTACGGATTTGGAATACAGTTTATAAAACAGAAAACAGATATTCATATTTGACAGTTTATAATGAAACATTTATCTAAAAATAATTATGGCTGAAGCAACGAGGGGTTAGGATATTTCATACCGAGATCAGAACAGAACAGATACAAATATACACATCATAAGGTACCTAATGTGTGCAACAAACCGGATAACGTGTACGACATATACAACGTCACCGTCAAATCACAAATCACAAATCATAAATTCTGGGTGCACCCACGTATCCTGAAACAAATATCAAATGCGCAAAAGCTCACCTCCTGAGCTATCAGAACAGAAGGATACGCCATGACCAATCACACTGCCATGGAAGTGTCATGTCACTGGTGCCGCAATGACATGGCTGTAGTACCCCTACAACTGGTTAACTCGGTATACCCTATATCACTAAGGGTTCAAATATAATATTTCGCAAAACATTTTAAAATCTCATATAACAGATATTCTCGATATTTCCAACAGATATAAAATATACGCAATATCAGAAAATCGCAGAAACAAATATTTAAATATTTCGAAACAGATATAAAAATATTTTTCAGAGTCAGAACAAATTTTCAGAATCAAAATGATCAAAATCAAATGAACAGATTTGAGGTCAAAACGAATTTAATTTAAATATTTCTAAGAGGAGTAGCGCTGAATAAAAGAGGAGAGAATCCGTACCTCAAAAATAACGATCTCAAACACTCACAAAACTCGCACTCGCGATCCGCTAATTTCCCACTCCCGATCTAATCACAAAATATAATTTATTAATAAAATACATTCTTTCCGCAAGTTGTTACAAATTGTATAATTAAACTTATAATTAAACTGTAGATTCATAATCCAAGTATTAAAATGTACTCTCAACACATGCAATATGCACTTTGATTTCCACCTCAGACTAAAAACTCATTGTAGTCGATTAACTTAAAATGAGTAGTGCTAGCCCATCATGTACATAAAATAACTGTTTAAAACCATATGTGTATAGAATTGTTGCAATGACTTGGTTAGACACCTATTAACAAACGAACATGTGCAGAACAAGAGTTACATAGGTAAAGTATTAAAATATTATAAGAAATTTAGAATCACCAAGTACATAGCTTTAAGATTCAAATATATGTAATAACTAATGATAATGCATATGATTAACAAACTAGTATATACATGCATTAAATAAAAGCATGACCCTCGGTAATTTAATTAATTATTATAAAATATTATTCATGATTACA